>SJYC01142003.1:0-13003 GCA_006408675.1 Madoqua kirkii
CATATTAAAAAATGCTAAAAAAAAGAGTGATGAGAAAAATCCTAAGCCTCAATTAAAAAAAGAGAATATATTGAATAGAGAGGGATAAGGATATAATTTTTTTTTTTTGCCAACGTGTCAGAAATTCTGCAAGTCAGAAGACAAAGACATATTTAAACTACTGCGGGGAAAAGACCTTCAAACAAAATTTTATCTGCAGAGAAAACATATCATAAATGAAGAAAAAAGATTTTTTCAGACATTAATTCACTGTCAACAGATCCGCAGTAAAAATATTAAAAACATTAAATGTAATTCTTCAGACAAAATAAAAGCTGTGTCAGATAGAAAAGATCTACATGAGTGAGTAAATAACACCACACATAGTAAATACGTGGTAAAGATAAATTTTTTTCCATGTTAAATTTAATCCACTGTCATTGGAGTCACGCTTCATTTTAAAGTTTATATGGGAACTCATGTACACCTGTGGCTGATTCATGTCAATGTATGGCAAAACCAATACAGTATTATAAAGCAAAATAAAGTATAAATAAAATAAAATAAAGTTTATATGGAGGAATGAAACCCTAGGTCTGTGTATGGGAAAACCTCAGGAAAGGAAAGAACCTCATGATCATGGTTCAACACCTTGTTCTGCTATATATGTTATATCATCACTGAAAAATCTTTTAATTTTTCTGGAAATTTTCTTCACATGCAAAAAAAAATGATGATTTTGCTCCGTTTCCCAGGAGACAGGAGGATAAAGAAATACCATCAAGGGAAGGGAACTTAAAATATTTAAACAATGTAAAATGTTCAAACTGTCATTCCTCTAAACATGTTAAATTAGATACAAATATTTCAGATATGCAAACTGTTGGAAACATCCCCTCACAAGGTATAAAGTCTAGATAGACACCTAAGCATTAAGTAAATCCTCACTACTATATGTTACAGTAGGTGGCATATAGGTGCACATTCAATCTTCATTAGGCAGTGGTAATAATATTAAACTGGTATTCAGGAAGCCAGGTGCTAGTCAGATTTTGCTAAAAATTAATTCTCCACCCCGCCAAAAAGCTGTACATATTTTGTCACTGTTTTCCTAATCTAGTATTATATGTGTTAATGTGTATGTAGGGGGGCATGCCAACTTTCCCCAAATTACTTGACTTTGGTAAGTCTATATTTACCTACAAAAGATACCTAAATTTTGCAATGCTGTTTGGAAACAATGATTATACCACACTTACATATTATTTCATTATTGACATCACTGAAAAGAGCTTCAGAGTTCATTTTGAATTAACTAAATTATTCCATAGGAAATGAAAGGAGATAAAGGAGGGAAGAAAGCTTAGTTAGTTTACCTCATAAATTAATGTTAGTTAATTTACTCACTTATTCTATACAATTTTCTATACATATTCTATGCATAATATATATGCTTAATTATGTATTATATACATAATACATTATTCTATATGTAATATATACACATAATATATCCCTTGTGGCTCAGCTGGTAAAGAATCTGCCTACAATGTGGGAGACGTGGGCTTGATCCCAGGGCTGGGAAGTTACCTTGGAGAAGGGAAAGGCTATGTACTCCAGCATTCTGGCCTGGAGAATTCCACAGACTGTATAGTCCATGGTGCTGCAAAGATTCAGGCACAACTGAATGGCTTTCTCTTTCATTCTAAACATAGTTATTGAGCACTGGTGATGTGTCAAGTACAGAGTTAATCTGTGTGGAAAAGTAATGATAAATGATAAAGGCATAAAGTGCTAGAGAGCAGGGACAGTTTGTCCAGAGGTCTTTGGAAAGGAATTGGCAGTTGAGTTTGTTCTTAAAAAAATAGATAAAGTTTAGAAAGTTAAGAAAGAAGTGTCCTGGGCACAGGAAAAAGCAGAGAACCATGAAATTATATTACCCCTTTTGAGAAGGGCAAGTTCTATGGACGAAGAAATGAGGAATTTGAACTATTCCCTAATCTCCAGGGTACCACTGAGGTGATTTAAGCAAGTGAATGTTGTAGACTAATTATGGAAAAACTGTCCTGATAGCCAAATTAAAAAAAATATGATTAAAAGGAGAACTATTGAAAATCACACTGTTGGTATAAAGCAGAGATTATTTATGGATATTTTAGCAAACACAGTCAGATACTGACATATACCCTAGGTAAAGACAAGCATAGTAGGAGTACTCCTAATAATGCCTAGGCTTTTTGGAATTCTAGGTCTTCATTGAGCATTTGAGTCAAAACCTATTTAAATGATGTGTATTTTTCATAATTTTATGTTATGTGCTTCTCTCTGGTCCAAAAATCAAAGAATAAATATTACATTTCTTTTCTTTATCAGATGTTTGGAAATATGGCATACTCTAAGCGTTCATTATCTAGATAGAAAGGGGGTGCAAATATAAAACGTAATCAAAGCCAAGAAGCAATATTTGGATAAAGACTAAAACCAACAAAGCATTGTGAACTAGCGCTATCATGGCTGATTTCCTGAAGGATCTGAATGGAATAGAATCTTGAAAATTTACCAGAGAAGGCAGTGGTACCCCACTCCAGTATTCTTGCCTGGAAAATCCCATGGATGGAGGAGCCTGGTAGGGTGCAGTCCATGGGGTCGCCAAGAGTCGGACACAACTGAGCGACTTCACTTTCAATTTTCACTTTCCACTTCCATACATTGGAGAAGGAAACAGCAGCCCACTCCAGTGTTCTTGCCGGGAGAATCCCAGGGACAGGGGAGCCTGGTGGGCTGCCATCTATGGGGTCTCACAGAGTTGGACACGACTGAAGTGACTTAGCAGCAGCAGTAGCAGCAGAACAGAATTTGTTATCTAGCGATATACTCTATGAGATTTTGTTTCTCTTTTTTATAAAACAGCTATTACTTACTTTTCTTATAATACCTACATCATAGCATTGCTCTACAGTTTAAAATTAAATCTGCTGATTTATATACAAAGTGTTTTAAAAACAACTGCTTAAACAAATGCTATTTTTTTTAACATCTCTGTTGTGACAAGCCGATTGGAGTGGCAGCATTTGGCGGAATACAGTAGGCAGTGACTTAAGACAAGTAATCTAAATTATGCCCTTCCCAGTTGGTGAAGTGGTAAAGAATTCACCTACCAATGCAGGAGACAAGATGTGGTTTCTGGGTTGGGAAAATCCCCTGGAGAAGGAAATGGAAGCCCACTCCAGTATTTTCACCTGGGAAATCCCACGGACAAGAGGAGCCTGGCAGGCTACTGTCCATGGGGTCACAGAGAGTCAGACACAACTGAGCACACACACGACTACTACATGTCCTTCCTAAATGTCTTTCTTCTTCTTCTTCCCTCTTTCCTCTCTCTCTTTGTCTTATGCTCTCTCACTCTCTGCATTCTTTCTTCTGTCCGCATTCATTGTGTATTAATCCTGCCATGCTCAGAATTAAATTGTTCGCCATCTTTCAGAGGACCACAGAATGCGGGCTAGAGAAGGAAACCAAGTGGACACATGGATGAACTAGAAATGAATAAGCTGAGGGAGGGATTTCCTTCCCCAGGGAAACATATTTCATATCTTCCATCTTTATCTTCAGTAGCTCACCCAGCTCTCATAGAGGTGTCTGTGATTCGGTGGCTCTGTTAGTCTGCTTGGCATCTTGAGGATGGGAGAACAGGAAGAGGAAAGAGACAGTCCTGTTAGCTCAGGATGCCCCAAAACTGATGTGGATTTAACACAACTGCCAAGCTTCCCAGGTGGTGCTAGTGGTGGGGAATCCGACTGTCAATGCAGGAGTCCCAAGAGATGCAGGTTCGATCCCTGGACTGGGAAGATCACTTGGAGTAGGGAATGGACACTCACTCCAGTATTCTTGCCTGGAAAATTCCATGGGACAGAGATAAGCCTGGCGGGCTACAGTCCATGGGGTTGCAAAGAGTAGGATTCAACTGATCAACTGAGCACATGAAGCTATAGATGCTGCAAGAATTTAAAATTAGCATTATCTCTTCTTCCTATCTTTTGTCTCTGAAGTTCAAATCCCCCAGCTCTAACAGCCCAGTTACAGGACAGGATCTTCATCCTCTGATCTGACCATACAAGACTAAGAAAGAAAGGTAAATTTGGTGTGCTCTGGTCCCCTGGTTGAGAGAGGCATTGAGAGAGTCATGCGGTCACAGGAGATAAAGTATTGCATCTGTCACCGTCTCCTCTCCCCATCTACATCCCTTTCAGCCAAGCTGTCTAGTTAGTAAATGGCCTTACACAACCCTCTTCCTGATTTATACATTCAATTTTCATACAAGCTTGCAATAAAGATTTCAAAATATATTTTCTGTTTATATCTCATGTATAAACTGGGAACTCTGGTTGTTAATTAAGTCTTGCAGCACATATTTTTAGTACAATTTATTTTTAAATGTGTTATCAGTACAAACTCATCGCGCTTCTATTGTGCCATCTGATTCAAACCCTGGCAATCACTGCATCATGAATGAAGGCAGGTCTTGTGTGGTAACACCTCTAAAATTAGCAGGGAGGAAAAAAACAAGCAATATTCAAGAGGAATTTTCTGTTCACATGACAATGTACATTTTTAGAGGTACAAAGTTCCTCTTTAACACAAACCAGAGATTATGTTTCTTCATGATTCATACTACATTATGAATGATTTAACCTTTCTTAAAAGATAAAATGTTGTTTTGGTTTTTTTTTTTTGGAGAAGGACACTTATTCTCATTATCCTGTTTTGGGTGCAGAAGAGGACAGGTTTAAATATCTATTTCTAGTGACAACAGTAAGAACGCACACACAGCTGTAAAATCTCCATGAGCATATTACTATTTCAATTTCTGACACCCACAGGCTTTTTTAATTTCTAGTTTTTTGTTAATAGTAATATAATATTATTTCAATGATAACCTTTGAGAAAGGGAAGTGACCACTTGGAATAGGACACTGAAGTTCAGAAAATTCAAATAATAGCTCAAGGTCATACCATTTAGTGTCTGAAATTAACATCACTCAATACACAGATGTTCTTGTCCATATCACAGAAATAATTTTACAATGTCTATCAAAAAATCTGAAGTGATAACTTGGAAATATCAAACCTCTATATGTTTCATCACCCACAAACCACTAGGACATTTCTGTAGAAATACAGAGGTCACTACATAGGTCCAGATCTTCACAGGTCACCAAGACTCAAAGCGTGAGTGTCCAGTGACCTGCCTTATTTTATTACCTTATTCTGAATAATGACACTTGGGGCTTCCCAGTGGCACAGTGATAAAGAATCTTCCTGTCCATGCAAGAGACACAGGTTTGATCCCTGGGTCAGAAAGATTCCCAGGAGTAGGAAATGGCAAGCCGCTCCAGTATTCCGGCCTGGAAAATCCCATGGATGGAGGAGCGTGGTAGGCTATAGTTGGACACAAGTGGATGCACACACGCACACACACACACACACACACACACACGCACACACACACACACACACACACACATGGATGGTTAGTATCAGCTGCCTGAATAGCAGCATTGGTACAGAAGTCCCCTTTCATTCTTTTGCTCTTTTTTAGGGGCTAGATTTGTCTTAAGCCAAATGTGATTCCTGCAGATTTAATTCCTGGTTTGTAAGCTAATTTTCAGCAATGGATTTAAGATCTCTAAACAAAAGGGCAGTCCTTCGGAAAAAAGATTACAGCCTCCAGAAGTAAATAAATAATGAGCTTGGGACTTGACTCTGTCAAGGATTTTCTCACCAAATCAAATTGTTTTCTGTTTTGTGTTTTTTATACTTTGCTATATAGAAAACCCTAGATGATAGTCCTTAGAGAAAAAGTAGTTAATAACAGAGTACAAATTTACCTAGGTTCAAGATCAGTTAGAAACATATTTTAAATAAATGAGAAAAACACTCAGTCCCTTACATAAATGTTCCAATTATCTTTCCTATTTGTATTTATAGCTGCAATGTTAAACTCAAAGGTTCAAACTGCATAAGCATTTAATAGAATTTTATAATATTTTCTGTTCTTATTATTCATTTTTCCATGTATCCATTCACTTCTTGTTGCTGTTGCTCAGTTATTCAGCCATGCCTGAATGTTTTTGATCCCATGGACTGCAGCACACCAGGCTTCACTACCTCCTGGACTTTGCTCAAACTCATTTCCATTGAATTGATGATGCCATCCAACCATCTCATCTTCTATCGCCCCCTTCTCCTCTTGCCTTTAATTTTTCCAGCATTCGGGTCTTTTTCAATGAGTCAGTCTGTCTTTGCATCAGGTGGGCAAAATTTGGGGTCTTCAGCTTCAGCATCAGATCTTCCACTGAATATTCATGGTTGACTTCCTTTCAGGTTGACTGGTTTGATCTCCTTCTAGTCCAGGGGACTCTCAAGAATTGTCTCTAGCACCACAGTTGAAAAGCATCAAATCTTTGGTGCTCAGTCTTCTTTTATGGTCTGACTCACATCTGTACATGACTACTGGGAAAAAAAAACATCCATTCATTTATCTACCATATATTAAATATTTCCTGTGTATTGAAATTGTATTTCCTATAGCCTACCAGGCTTCTCAGTCCATGGGATTTTCCAGGCAAGAATACTGGAGTGGGTTACCATTTCCTTCTCCAGGGGATCTTCCTGACCAAGGGATTGAACCCAGGTCTCCCACATTGGAGGCAGGTGCTTTAACCTCTGAGCCACCAGGGAAACTGTGTATTAAAGCCCTTGCAAATCTGAGAAACTGACGAACAAAGAAATCCTTGCCTTTCTAGCACTCAGATGTGGAAAGAAATACACACCTACACAGACAAATCCCACAATTAGATTATCCATAGACTTTTCTTTAAATTGGAAGCTTAGAAGATGCTACTCCTGG
The DNA here is from genome assembly GCA_006408675.1 of Madoqua kirkii. Lineage (NCBI taxonomy): Eukaryota > Metazoa > Chordata > Mammalia > Artiodactyla > Bovidae > Madoqua > Madoqua kirkii. The sequence goes on from SJYC01142003.1 coordinate 6,890, forward strand.
GAGTCAAGGAAGACTTAAAACAGGAGGTCATCTCTATGAAGATTTTGAATAAAGAGAGAGTGTTTGATTAGTGTGTAGAATTAAAAACTGAGGAAATCTATTCAGGCCAAATGCTATTCAAAGATCAATGATAAAATAAGTATAGAAGGATAAAAGGCAAAATCAAGAAACTGAAAATCTCCACATGAGAGGATATCTATGCTAAGCCAAGGAATATGACTGTGTATGTGTGGGCATGCCCACACATGCATGTGTTTAATTTGCAGCAGTGAGTGAAAAATCAAACTTTTTATTAGAAAACCAATATGGTACCATTTTGGAGAATGTTGTATAGGAAGTACAACACTGCTAGAAGAAAGGCCAGTTTGAAGCTGTCTTAAGATTCTAAGAGATGCTGTAATAAGAATGTGGGCCAAACACCATACATTTCAATCTAATTAGTTCTCTTATTTTTTTTTCCTGTGTTCGTGATGTTATTCTCTGAAGATGATGGATGAGAACACCAGAAGGAGCTAGAGAAAAGGACATAGTGAAAAGTTGTTTAGGTTTGTGACCTTAAAAATACTCACGTTCAACTGTTTTCTTCAAAAGATTAACAAAACTCATCAGATTACAGAAAATAATCAGATAACAGTGATACTTACCATTTTCTGTGTACTTTATGTGTCAGGAAACACAGATTCTCTCCCTTGACTCTTGTCAAGTTCCTTTAGGCCCTGTTCTTGAGGCAACCTCAGCCTTGGCCTATGAAATCTCCAGATGGTCAGCAAAAAAAAAAAAAAAAATCACCTAGTCCCTCTTTTTGCTCACCTTAAAAAGACTTAAATGCTAATATAGCTTCTAATAGCTCACAGTTGTGTTCCTAGGATGCTGCTATTTTTTCCTTAAAGTACCACCTACCCTAGGAGGCTCAAGTCTACTAAAAACACTGTTTATTCCAACCAACTCCTGATCATGGGTTTTTAACCTTACTTTCTTAAAATATTTACTAAAAATGGCTTAAAAATGTAAATCTTATCTCTGTTTCCTTGAGATGTATATGTATCTTCTGTAACTGAAGAGTGTCCTAAAAAACCTTTCCTTTGAAATGTGGTCATCACTGACAATAGGACTGTCTCTCAGACTGTCTCTCAACTGTCTCTCAGACTCTCCAGAATAGAATCCTGACTCCCACAGTCTCCAGTGAATTGATGCCGTTGGTTTGTCAAATCTCGTTTCTACTTATCAGCTCTGTAAATTTTCACTTACTGAGCACCCTGGATTCCTTCCCCGTATTCCTTCAGTCTCCCTTTAAAGTGCATGCATAGTGACCTCATTGCTCATCTCAATTTAATTCAATCCCATTTAATTCATGCTGGACTCTTTCCTCTGTTGCAACACTGTATTTGTGATTAAAATCTGCCCTTTATCACTTAACTAGCATTGTTTGTCTTTGACACAGATGTCCTGACAGGTTTATGCAATCATTTTTATCTTAGCTCCTCATAAACACACCTCACAAGCTAGTTGTTGGCTTCACTTTCTATAACTATTAGCTTCTGTATGTGAGCCCAGTTCACTAGGCAATTAAAGTACATGGAAAAACTTTTAAGCCTCAAAAAACTAAAATATTTCAAGTCTCAATTCAATTTAATCTGGCAACTGAAAGAATATGCTTCTGTGAATTCCTAGTTCAAGATGGCAGTTCCCAACAGTGCAAAAAGCAAAACAATGTAGCTATATGACTTCATTACTTGTCATCTCCCAGATTCACTGAAAGGAAGAGCATTAGGTGTGAACAGAGATCCTCTTGGGAACACAGGCTCATTTTAGCCCTTTGGCACATGATTCAAATTCTTTTCTTTATAACCTGATCTTTTGTCTGTAACGCAAATTGCTTTTTCAGATCTCACAGTGCAGTTGTCCCTCCAGTTACATACATTACCTGTTCTGATATTTTCCTTCTCCTTATAATACTACTAGTATAACATTGGTGCCCCTCGACAAGCAATTAGAAATTGAATGAGTGAAGTTCAGGTTCTGGCGGACCCTCTGGTCCAATTGGCCAGGTCTCAACTCTTGGAGAAGGCAATGACACCCCACTCCAGTACTCTTGCCTGGAAAATCCCATGGGCGGAAGAGCCTAGTAGGCTCCAATCCATGGGGTCGCTGAGAGTCGGACACGACTGAGTGGCTTCACTTTCACTTTTCACTTTCATGCATTGGAGAAGAAAATGGCAACCCACTCCATTGTTCTTGCCTGGAAAATCCCAGGGATGGGGGAACCTGGTGGGCTGCCATCTATGGGGTCACACAGAGTCGGACACGACTGAAGCGACTTAGCAGCAGCAGCAACAACTCTAGCTTTGCAACACTTTTTTGATCATGAGACCAAAGTCATTTCATAGTTTTGCCCCATTATTTTGTCTATTGCTCCATAATTTTTATGATCTATATACTCTTCTCTGAATCTACTATTTGTTGTTTCTAAGTTCCTAATTCATGTCTGACTCTTTGCAACCATATGGACTGCAGCAAACCAGGCTCCTCTGTCCTTCACTATCTCTATGTGTTTGTTCAAATTGTTCATGTCCATTCAGTCAGTGATGCTATCTAGCCATTTCATCCTCTGTCACCCTCTTCTTTTGCCTTCAACTTTTCCTAGCATCAGGATCTTTTCCAGAATGGGCTCTTCTCATCAGGTGGCCAAAGTATTGGAGCTTACTATTTTACTCAATTTTGTTTCTACTGACTTTTTTCCTTAACTTTCTTTGTCTAACACATGAAGCCATGTTAGTTTTTCTCATGTGTGAGAAAAGTAACATTATCTCTAATGCACTAGTACAGATCAAAAAAGCTAGGTATGAAAGTAAAAGGAGACAAGAGGAAAGAGAAGAAGACAAAACAAAAGAAATGAGAAGAAAAGGAAAAAAAAAGCCATGCCATTTCTGGTATAAAATATCTAGGTTACTGACACATAAGCTTACAAATTAAAATTAATCTATCATGACTACTTGACAATTAAGGTATTTAATGTGTGACATTTGTTTGGCTTTCCCCCTTTTAAAAAATTGAAAGCTCAATATTTTCACATGTAAAATTTGTAAAGCTAATCCCCAATGGACTTTCAGTGACCTAGAAAGACTAGAGAAAATCAATTTAGGCAGAAAAGAAAGAATGAAACACACAGACACTGATCAAATTTTTCAATCTTAGAAAATTCCACAAGGTCTCAAATTATTTCCATAGAGTAAAATGATCATGGAAACTTCTTAACTGAACAGTGATAAACATTAAGAAAATCAATTACCTAAAACATAAAATACATGTGTTATGGATTTGCTGTCTTTTGAGCCCTTAGCCCAGAATACAATCATGTTGGAAGCTGACAAGAAAACAATTGGACCAGAACAAAAATTTCCATTTATAAGCACATTGACTACACAAGGATATAAAAATATTTGCAAGCAGTCAAATATCTTAGCTTAATTATATCCATTTACAAGTATATACTTGTGTTTCCTAAGATTCTCTGAATACAACCTTGAGCATCTGAGCCACCTTAATCTCCTGGGAGCCACAGGCTCATCAGTGGTGACTGAGAGACTCTTGTTATTCCATTTCTGATGGAAATCAAGAGATGCAAACTATAGAAAAGGGGTACATGATGAAGAAGATAGTACAGAGACTATATGAATAAAGAAGAGACAAATTGAAGGATGAGACAAGAAGAAGAGAATATTTCTCAAAAGCAGGTGATGAAATGTCACAGGAGCATAGAAGACCAGCAGATCTTACATCCTGTGTTCCTCTGACAGTTTAGCCAATAAGGAGTATACCACTTAGCCACTCTAAATCTCAGTGATTCCCATCTGTGGTGGGGTAACACGCTTTACATTTTAAGTCAGTCATAATATTCAGAAGCAGTAAATGTGTACCTTCCTGCACGATGGTGCTATTTTAGATCAAGGATGGTTACCTACCAAAAATACATTTGGACTTCTCATTTTATGCTGAGAAATCTGTATAGCTAAAGGGCTGGCTGGCTCTCTGCACTGTTTGCTCTTGATTCTGTGGGATTAAATCAAGTATGAAGACTAAAACATTTGTTGAGAGGAAAGCACTTTATTAGGGATCAGGAGCTGGGGGAGGCTCATTTCTTTTTACTACCTCTCCCAAGAAAGGGGTCCTTACTCCCTTATGCCAGGACCTCCCCCTTTATAGAACCAATCTGTTCCCACAGATATGTGCAGTCATTTAATACAGTTTTCTATTTGTTAAGAAGTCAATATGGTAATAATTATAGACCAAAGCTATTTTTCCAGCAATAAAATCCCTTCTTAATATAGTCAAGGCTCTCCAACATTCAGAAAAACTAAAAACGAAGTATTTTGCTTGGTAGGTATGGCTGTTACATAATTAAAGTTATTTATGAAAAAGTCAGAGTGACTGACTGGTAAGGATTGATAATTAATTAATTAATTAGACTAATGGTACCTCCTTCATTTGTTAAATCCTGTTCTAAGTTATTCTTACAATACAGTCAATGATAATCCTTGCAGAAACTTTATTTCAATTGTTTGATCTTGTGAGCCCTAATGATATTTATGACCTTCTCCATTCCATCCAGTCTTGGGAGCCCTCCCACTTACATGCTTGCAGGTAGATGTACTTAGGCTTAGAGCTGGACTTGTTATCTTCTGATGATCTGAACCAATGAATTTAGATCATTCTCTAGTATTTCTTTGAGTACAAAAGCCTAACCGTGTTCTAATAATTGTCTACCATACCCCATTGTTAGCCTGGACTCATGGCTCATTCCTTTTCCTACTTAGTTTTTGCACCTCCCTCCTTCAACTCATTTTCCCTTGTCAGTTTTCACCACCCCTCTCAGTTACACTGGGCTTCCCAGGTAGCACCCCTGGTAAATAACCCACCTGCCAAAGCAGGAGTTGTAAGAGACTTGAGTTTAGTCCCTGGATCAGGACAATCCTATGGAGGAGAGCGTGGAAACCTACTCCAGGATTCTCGCCTGGAGAGTTCCATAGACAGAAGAGCTTGGCTGGCTACAGTCCATAGTGTCCCCAAGAGTGCAGAGTCAGACACAACTGAAGTGATTTAGCACACACAGCACAGCACACCCAGTTACACCATGCCTTCTACCCCAGTTCTGGATATTTTTTTCTGCCCTTAAATTCAGGAAACTAAATATAAATTAAAGATACCAAAAAAAGAAACTCTAAACTACCTTATTAATTAGAATCCCTGGAGAGATGCTTTAAAGAAGAAATTATGTAATGTCATGTGCTGATGTTTACTGATCATTACTCTGACATCCCAAGTGTCTCCTCATGGCACCTGTCCTCCTGAAGGTAGATTTTGTCTTAATATTATTGACCTAGGTACTGAAATGTGAACCCCCCCAAACTGTTCACTTTTTCTTCCAGTAGAGTTAGAGGCCAACAGGAGATCTGATGACCTGCCAGACGGTCTTCAACTCTCAGGGTGATAGTGTAAGTTAAAGTGTTCCCTTGACATCGCTATGACATCCACTTGTGCAATCTCATCATCTTTTAATTTCCTGCCCTCTGCCCAGTACCTGGTGTCTCAGAATATCTATCCTTCAGTAAGACATGCCAACTTTCCAGCCTTTTAACTATGTTTGTATGAGAACACACTTCCATATTGTTCATTCAGAAAAGCATATTTAATTTGTTTTGGTCTGTCAGAAAAATGAAATGTTGAATTGTTTTCCCTGTTAACCCTCTACTTGAAAGAATATCCTGAAAATGACAACTGACTATTCCATACAATGTTATAAAGTCTTCCATTACAAAACCTTTGGTCTGGGTGAATTCAAGCAGGATCCTATTTAAAGTCATTTTAAGAAAATAAAACTCTTATTTCCGCATGGTGTTTATGTTTTAAAATATTGGTATTTTCATCCATGAACAGTTTTTAAAAATTATCCAAATTTCATGAGACTAGAATAGAAATTTGACAATAATTTTAAATTTTATTAACTGTCAATTTAACTTTCCTGGACACGATTTATGAGGGAATTCATCAAAACTGCAAGTAAAAGAATCTAGGAAACACAGATATAGAATAATAAAAGACAGGAATATTGCATGA
>SJYC01142005.1:0-16354 GCA_006408675.1 Madoqua kirkii
GGGCTTACCATAAAATCTTTCCTATTTCAGTTATTTCTAAAATATTATTCAGTTCAATTCAATCACTCAGTCATGTCCGACTCTTTGCAACCCCATGAATCGCAGCATGCCAGGCCTCCCTGTCCATCACTGACTCCCGGAGTTCACCCAAACTCTTGTCCTTTAAGTAGGTATTGCCATCCAGCCATGTCATCCTTTGTTGTCCCCTTCTCCTCCTGCCCCCAATCCCTCCCAGCATTGGAGTCTTTTCCAGTGAGCCAACTCTTCACGTAAGATGGCCAAAGTACTGGAGTTTGAGCTTTAGTTTCCTTCCAAAGAAATCCCAGGGCTGATCTCCTTCAGAATGGACTGGTTGGATCTCCTTGCAGTCCAAGGGACTCTCAAGAGTCTTCTCCAACACCACAGTTCAAAAGCATCAATTCTTCAGTGCTCAGCTTTCTTCACAGTCCAACTTGCACACCAATACATAACCACTGGAAAAACCATAGCCTTGACTAGATGGACCTTTGTTGGGAAAGTAATATCTCTGCTTTTGAATATGCTATCTATGTTGGTCATAACTTTTCTTCCAAGGAGTAAGCGTCTTTTAATTTCATGGCTGCAATCACCATTTGCAGTGATTTTGGAGCTCCCCAAAATAAAGTCTGACACTGTTTCCACTGTTTCCCCATCTATTTCCCATGAAGTGATGGGACCAGATGCCATGATTATAATTTTCTGAATGTTGTTTTAAGTCAACCTCTGAATATTCATTGGAGAGACTGATGCTGAAGCTTAAACTCCAATACTTTGGCCAACTGATGTGAAAAGCCAACTCATTGGAAAAGAACCTGATGTTAGGAAAGGTTGAAGGCAAAAGGGGCAGCAGAGGATGAGATGGCTAGAAAGCATCACTGACTCAATGGGCATGAGTTTGAGGAGACCTTAAAGTTAGTGGAGGACAGAGGAGACTGGTATTCTGCAGTTCAAAGGATAGCAAAGAGTCAGATACAACTTTGCTACTGAACAACAACAACTGATTTATGTACAAGATTGATTCTAAAAGCCTACCTAAAGTGAATATTACTCAGTTCTGTCTGACTCTTTGTGACCCCATTGACTATACAGTCTATGGAATTCTCCAGGTGAGAATACTGTAGTGGATAGCCTTTCCCTTCTCCAGGGGATTTTCCCAATCCAGGGATTGAACCCAGGTCTCCAAACCTGGTCTCTCACACCGTAAGCAAATACTTTACCCATTGAGCCACAACGGAAGCCCCAAAGCCTACAGTTCAGTTCAGTTCAGTCACTAAGTTGTGTCCAACTCTTTATAACACCATGGACTGCAGCCTACCAGGACTCCCTGTCTATCAGCAACCCCAGAGTTTACTCAAACTCATGTCCATTGAATTGGTACTGCCATCTGATCATCTCATCCTCTGTTATGCACTTCACCTCCTACCTTCAATCTTTCCCATCCTCGGGGTCTTTTAAAACACCTACATGCTAAGTGAAATTAGCCAGAAAGCAGATGAGCTGCATGTTTGAGTGTTATGAAAATCATGGAAAAAGCATAAATACTAGGACAAATATGTTTAGCTTTGTTCGCAGGTGTAGGACTGATTGTAAAGCTGATGATAAAGTGCCATAAAGGAAGTTTTAGGGGTAGTGGTGGAACTATCCTATTCCTTGTTTGTGGTGGTATTTTCATAACAATATACATTTTTCACAGTATAGAGGACTACATACAAAAGAATGACTTTTATGTATAAAATATACATATAAAGCTGACAAAAGCAACTTCTTCTTGCAATTTAAACAAATATTTAGAGAATAAGGGACAAATATTATATTTTAACTGATGTGCATACATGCATGGGCATGAGTGTATCTATTTGACTGACAGTAATTAATTGTTTTATTTGCAAACACAAACAAGGTAAAGGAAAAGTGCTTTTTTAAGGTAACATGCTAAGCTACTAATTTTTTGGCAGCAGGACTATGTAAAAAAAAAGTAACTCATATGGAAGAAATCAAATAAAATATAAATAAATGGGTAGGTATTCCAGGTTCATAGATTACAAGGCTTAGTGTTGCTTAGTTCATGTTTTCCCCATCTGATCTATTTTTTATTACAATCCCAAATAAAATCCAACTTATTTTGTAGTTATCAACAAATTGAATCTAAAATTTTAACAGAAAGGTGAAAGACCTAAAATATCCAATACAGTATCAAAGAAGGAAAGCAAGGTTAAGTAATTCACACTATTCTCTTTCAAGTTTTGCTGCAAAACTACAGTAATCTTGTTTTCTAAAACTATTCTCTAATTAAAGGAATCAGAGTTCCTTGGAGAAATGACTGATTTACTAAGTAAGGACATTAAAAAGATGGTCATGGAGTATTTTCTATGTCAAAGTTATCAAAAATAAGAAGATCTGGAAACTGTTATTGACAAGAAGAGCCTAAGGAGGTAATGACTAAATATAGTGTGGCATTTTGGATGGAATTCTATAAGAAAAAAGAAAAAGGCACATTAGGCAGAAACTAAGCAAATAAGAATAAAGTATGATTTTAATGATAATGTGTGTCAACATTGTTTTTCTCACTGAGACACATATATCATACTAATAAAAAATGCTTGATAATCGAGGAAAATGCAAGTGAGGGATACTGGAACAGTGTAATATTGTCACAATTTTTCTGTAAATCTAATTATATACTAAAGTAAAAATAATTAATACAAAACAAGACAGAGACAAAAGACTACAGGAACAAAGTATGCATGGTATAAACAAAACAAATATCAAGATGGTAGATTTAAAACTAAATCAGTCATTAACTACATTAAGTTTAATTACATCTAACTTTATCTATACCACTGTCCTAAAATCATTTCTGTTAAGGTCAAGTAAAACTCCACACTAAAACAGTCAAATAGGAAATGTTTTATCTTCATAGCACTGAATTTGATACAATAAAATATGAATAGGTGGACCATGTCTTTCTTAAATATATTGGGTTTTGTGATATTGATTTTTAATTTAGTGACCATTTTATTTCTTATTACTCCTCTACCAACCTTGCAATTATTCGATAGCCACAGAGCTCAGCATGAACCTTCTCTTCTGAGATAACACCCATTCCTATAATTTTCAATACACTTCTATATCCACTTGGATTTTTGCCACCCATCTGTTTGCTACCCTGAGTTTCAGAAGACAGCTATCTGATAACTGCACTCAAATATCTTAAACCTATTTTAAACTTCACAGAAATAAAATTGACATATTTATCCACTCCACTAACCCTTAATCTTGTTTTCCTCCCAGATTCTCCCATCTTGGTAAATGGGTCAATATCTATTTAGCTATGTCAATCAGAAATCTAGCAGTTATCCTTGATTCCACTTTTCATTTACTTTTTACATTCAATCTGTAGGCAAGACTCCTGAACTTTCCAACAGAAATCTCATATTCATTCACTTTTTCCTTTTTGGACTATTACCATGCTAAATCAAGTCATTTTCATCTCTCATGGACCACTGCTCTAACCTTTTTACTGTTCTCCTTTTTCTTCATTTCTGGCCAAATTACTTTATCTAAAAAAGAAGTTAAAGTTATATTTTTAAACATAAATCAACTTTTGTTAATATCCTGCTTAAATTTTTTCATTGACTTCCTACTCATTAAAATAATACCCAAGTTTTGCAAGGCTAATTTTGTCCACCATTTTTTTTTCTTTTCCTTGGTTATTCATTGATTTCTCTTCCTCCCATTTATTATGTCAGAACTACTACAGGGTCTTAGAATGCATTAGCAAACCAAGAAAATGACAATCCTTTCCTTTGAGGGACTTACATTAGGGAGCGGCAAGAAAAAAACAAATACACAGACCACCTTTGCTGTTCAGGGTAGTGTCAAAGAAGAAACTCAAAACAAAAACAAAAAGAAACATTTGAACTAAGACTTTCACAATCAAAGGGAAAATATGATTGTTCCATGACCTTTAAACATTTTGTTGAAACAGACAGTAGTACTGAAATACACACATTACCATATGTAAAATAGACCACTACTGGGAAGTTGCTGTATAATGTAGGCAGCTCAAGCCAGTGTTCTCTGACAACCTAGATGGAGAAATAGGGCAGGGGCAGCGAAGTGGGAGGGAGGCTCTAGAGGAAGGGGACATATGTATACTTATGGCTAATTCACAGCACAACCATGTTAATCAGTTCAGTTCAGTCGCTCACTCCTGTCTGACTCTTTTCAACCCCATGAACCACAGCACTCCAGGCCTGTCTGTCCATCACCAACTCCTGGAGTCCACTCAAACCCATGTCCATTGAGTCAATGATACCATCCAAGCATCTCATCCTCTGTCATCCCCTTCTCTTCCTGCCCTCAATCTTTCCCAGCATCAGGGTTGTTTCAAATGAGTAAGCTCTTTGCATCAGGTGGCCAAAGTATTAGAGTTTCAGCTTAAACATCAGTCCTTCCAATGAACAATTATCCTTCAATTAAAAATTACAAATTCATACAAAAAGAAAAAAAATAACATTTACCTAGTGTACTATAATGGAAAATATTAGAAACATTGAGAAACTAAAGTGCTTTTTTTCCTTGACTTGTAATAAAGTTATCAGAAGTAGTTGAAATTGTACTCTTGATTTAAAGTTGCATGATTTATGAAGTAAGCATTTTTTCTGTGATTTGACAAATTGCCATATCCCTTTCTAAGTTTGTATCCATTTCCACATATTTATTCTTTGTGTTTTCTGTTGTGAAGTATAGATAGCCCTTGACTTACAACTTAGGTTGAAGACATGATATGTTGAAAATGCATTTAATGCAACTAACCCACTAAACAATGGTGCCCCACTCTAGTACTCTTGCTTGGAAAATCCCATGGACGGAGGAGCCTGGTGAGTTGTCATCCATGGGGTCGCTAAGAGTTGGAGATGACTGAGTGACTTCACTTTCACTTTCATACACTGGAGAAGGAAATGGCCACTGACTCCAGTGTTCTTGCCTGGAGAATCCCAGAGATAGGGGGGCCTGGTAGGAGGCCATGAATGGGGTCGCACAGAGTCAGACACAACTGAAGTGACTTAGCAGTAGCAGCAGCAGCAACACACTAAACATCATAACTTAGCCTGCATGTGCTCAGTTGCTTCAGTCACTCTCTGTGATCCTATGGACATGGACTGCAGTCCATCAGGCTCCTCTGGAGTGGGTTGCCATGCCCTCCTCTGGAGGATTTTCCCAACCCAGAAACTGAATCCACATCTCTTACATATACTGTATCTGCAGGTGGGTTCTTTACAACTAGAGCCACCTGGGAAGTCCAACTTAGCCCTGCTGCTGCTGCTGCTGCTGCTGCTAAGTTGCTTCAGTCACGTCTGACTCTGTGCGACCCCATAGATGGCAGCCCACCAGGCCCCCCTTCCTGGGATTCTCCAGGCAAGAGCACTGGAGTGGGTTGCCATTTCCTCCTCCAATACATTAAAATCAAAAGTGATAGTGAAGTCACTCAGTCGTGTCCGACTCAGCAACCCCATGGACTGTAGCCCACCAGGCTCCTCCATCCATGAGATTTTCCAGGCAAGAGTACTGAAGTGGGGTGCCATTGCCTTCTCCAAACTTAGCCCTAGCCTACTTAAATGAGCTCTGAACACTTACAGTAGTCCACAGTTGGCCAAAATCAACTAACACAATAACTATTTTATAAAAATTATTGATATCTCATGTGATGTATTGACTACTGTACTTAAAGTGAAAAACAGGATGCTTGTATCAGTACAGAATGGTTTCAGTGCATCAGTTGTTAACCCTTGTAATCTGTGGTTGACTGGGAGCTGTGTCTTGCAGCCACTGCTCTGTATCACAAGAGAGAAGCTAGCACACATTATTAGTTATGTATGGAGCAATCCATGCACTGAAGAGATAGCAGTGAAGTTTATACTTCATATAATTATTTCCAGTGACTATAATGTAGTAATTGAAATGTGAATGGTGTAGTTTGGGAAGTCTGGTGTTATCTAACTAAATGACAGTAATTAGAATTCATGCATATCAGTACCATGCAAAGCGAGAACTGCTAATGCTACAAGTCTGTGAGTACTAGGAAGAAAAGAGCAAAGTAAAAAGAAAGAGCATGTCTTAGCTCAGGTAACTTTAACAAGCTACCATAGACCAGATTCCTTAAATAACAGTTTCTTTCTTACAGTTCTGGAAGATGGAAGTCCTAGATTAGAATGCTGGCATTGCTGAGTTATCACCAGAACTCTCTTTCTGGTTTGTGCCATGACCATGTTACCACTTTTACTGTGTCCTCAGATGTTCAAGAATGAAAGCTCTGGTCTCATTATCCCTTTAAGTGAAGTAAGTAAGAGAAGTGAAAGTCATGTACAACTCTTTATGACCTCATGACTCTACAGTCCCTAGAATTCTCCAGGCCAGAATACAATTGTGGGTAACCTTTCCCTTCTCCAGCAGATCCTCCCAACCCAGGGATCAAACCTGAGTCTCCTGCACTGAAGGTGGATTCTTTACCAACTGAGTTATCAGGGAAGCCCCATTATCCTTTTCTGAGACACTAATCTGATCCTAGGAGTTCCATCCTATGATCTCATTTAAATGTAATTATCTCCCAAATTCAGCTCTTCCAAATAGTATCATACTGGAGACTTGGCTCAGTATATGAATTTTTTTTAGCGGGGGGAGGGTGACGGGGGAGCACAATTCAGTCCATAACAGTGAATCCATCGCAGACAGTGAGAGAATGAGGATCAGGGAATTTCTTCGTTAGGAGGTGATTCTTGTGTGACGTATGGCAAGTCTGGTAAAGGCTCCCTTGACCTTTCCATCCTGTTTCTGCTGAATAGCCTTTAAGCTTTTGTGTTTATTTTCTTTCACTGAAATTCACTATCTTTGGCTGACTCATTCTTACCTGTGATTCTCAGCTGAAATATTTCTTCTGCAGAAAAATTATTCTTAACATGTACCTGATATTACCCTCAGAGAATTGCTAAATAGTCTATGACCTTGTTTTTCCTTAATAGGTTGTATGACAATTGGTAGTTATATTGTTTGTTTAGTTCTTTGTCTATCCTTCTCATTAGAATGTAATTTATACGAGAATAAATCTCTTATACGCCTTATTTGAGAAGTTATCTCCAGATCCTTTGAAAGGGCTTGCCGTATAAAGTACACGCATGCCAAGTCACTTCAGACATGTCCAACTGTTTATGTTCCTATGGACCATAGCCTGCCAGGTTCCTCTTTCCATGGATTCTCTAGGCAATAATACTGGAGTGGGTTGCCATGTCCTCCTCCAGAAGACCTTCCTGACTCAGGGACTGAACTTGTGTCTGTTACATCGCAGCACTGGTAGGTGGGTTCTTTATCACTAGCTCCACCTGGGAAGCTGTTTTATAAGGTGTGTACATGATAAGTTGCTTCAGAGGGATATACTTAATAAATGTCTTTTGAGTAAAGAAATAATATTGTGGCTTATGTTGTTGTAGCATAAGGAGGAAGTCATGCATATATTTATCTCGACTATAAAGTTCAGTTTTCATTCCAATCCCAAAGAAAGTCAATGCCAAAGAATGCTCAAACAACCACACAGTTGCTAGTGCAATTACTTTACTAGCGAAGTAATGCTCAAAATTCTCCAAGCCAAGCTTCAACAATACAACAAACATGAATTTACAGATGTTCAAACTGGATGCAAAAAAGGCAGAGGAACCACAGAGCAAATTGCCAAAGTCCTTTGGATCAATGCAAAAGCAAGAGAGCTCCAGAAAAACATCTACTTTCGCTTTATGACTATGCCAAAGACTTTGATTGTGAGGATCACAACAAACTGTGAAAAATTCTTCAAAAGATGGAAATACCAGACCACCTGACTTGCCTCCTGAGAAATCTGCATGCAGGTCAAGAAGCAATAGTTAGAACTGGACATGGAACAACAGACTAGTTTCAAATCCGGAAAGGAGTACCTCAAAGCTATATATTGTCACCCTACTTATTTAACTTATATGCAGAGTACATCATGAGAAATGCTAGACTGGATGAAGCACAAGTTAGAATCAAGATTGTCAGGAGAAATATCAATAACCTGAGATATGCATATGACACCACCCTTATGGCACAAAGTGAAGAACTAAAGAGCCTCTTGATGAAAGTGAAAGAGGAGAGTGAAAAAGTTGGTTTCAAACTCAACATTCAGAAAACGAAGATCATGGCATCTGGTCCCATCACTTCATGGCAAATAGATGGGGAAACAATGGAAACAGTGACAGACTTTATTTTGGGGGGTCAAAAATCACTGCAGTTGGTGACTGCAGCCATGAAATTAAAAGATGTTTGCTGTTTGGGAGAAAAGATCACCAACATAGACAGCATATTAAAAAGTAAAGACATTACTTTACAAACAAAGGACCATCTAGTCAAAGCTATGGTTTTTCCAGTAGTCTTTAGCAGATGTGAAAGTTGAACTATAAAGAAAGCTGAGCACTGAAGGATTAATGCTTTTGAACTGTGATGTTGGAGGGGAATCTTGAGAGTCCCTTGGAGAGCAAGGAGATCCAACCAGTCCATACTAAAGGAAATCAGCCCTGAATATTCCTTGGAAGGACTGATGCTGAAGCTGAAACTCCAATACTTTGGCCACCTGATGGGAAGAACTGACTCATTTGAAAAGACCCTGATGCTATGAAAGATTGAAGGTGAGAGAAGGGAATAGCAGAAAATGAGATGGTTGGATGGCATCAATGACTCAATGGACATGAGTTTGTGTAAGCTCTAGGAGTTGGTAATGGACAGGGAGGCCTGGTGTGCTGGAATCCATGGGGTCTCAAAGAGTTGGACACCACTGAGCGACTGGAATGTTTGAACTAGACTTGCCACATGATGTGAAGAACTAACTCCATGACTCAATGGACATGAGTTTGTGTAAGCTCTAGGAGTTGGTAATGGACAGGGAGGCCTGGTGTGCTGGAATCCATGGGGTCTCAAAGAGTTGGACACCACTGAGCGACTGGAATGTTTGAACTAGACTTGCCACATGATGTGAAGAACTAACTCCTTAGAAAAGACCCTGATACTAGGAAGGATTTGAATGCAGGAGGAGAAGGTGATGCCAGAGGAAGAGACGGCTTGATTTCATCACCGACTTGATGGACATGCATTTGAGTAAACTCCTGGAGTTGGTGATGGACAGGGAGGCCTGGTGTGCTGCTATCCATGTGGTCGCAAAGAGCTGGAAATGACTGAGGGAGTGAACTGAACTGAAAATCAACTTGTTTGCCATTAAAACATAAAATGTAGTTTTTGTAATATTTTCTATGCTGCCTAATATCACTCTCAGTTTAAATAACTGAGTTATCCTGCAGTTAGTAGTATTTATATTTAGTCTCTTAACATGACTTTTCAGTTCTTATATTATGACATACCTCCTTATAAACATTTTCTAAAAAGAGACTTTTTCTTTAGCCTCAAAATTCTAAAAATATCCTTGCTTTTATCATTTTGAAAAAAGCATTTCAAATGTTTTTCTAAAGACATCATTTTTCAACAGACTTCCTTGCACTAGAGTACAAAGTTCTGTCCATACATATCCTGCTTTTAAGCAGTAAAGAGAAATCTTCATATGATTATAGAATGAAGCATCTATGTTTGTGTTTATATATATGTAATGTTATTTAAACCCAGTGTTTTTTTAAATGTGTAAAACTTAGTTTTTCTGTGAGGAAGTGACTTACATAAAGCTACACAATGAATTGTCATAACACTGATAGTGAAATTATATTACCAGTGCTACAACTAATTTAAGAGCCATATGCTAACGAAAACTGAAAATATGAAAGCTGTAGTGGAATTCATAAGTTTCAAATATTACTTTAAGAAAGAAATAAACAATGACATAATGAGAGAAATATCACAAAACCACAGCAAAAAGTGTTATTTATTAAGTGCTTTTAAAATGATAAATAGCATTTTAGACAATTTATGTGTGTTATCACTATGTAATTGTCTAAACAAAACTGTGAGACTTACAACATTGTCATATCCTTATATATAGAATAAAAATGAGTCAGAGAGCTAAGACAAATTGTCTGAGCTCACATAGTTAGTAATAGTAAAGTCCAAGTGATGT
This sequence comes from Madoqua kirkii, assembly GCA_006408675.1. Lineage (NCBI taxonomy): Eukaryota > Metazoa > Chordata > Mammalia > Artiodactyla > Bovidae > Madoqua > Madoqua kirkii. Next base: position 10,142 of record SJYC01142005.1, read on the forward strand.
GATTCTAGAACTATTAAAGGGCTTCTCATATAGGTCAGTGGAAAGGAATCTGCCTGCCAATGCAAGGGGCATGGGTTCAATACCTGAGTAAAGAAGGTCCCCTGGAGAAGGAAACGGCAGCCCACCTTAGTATTCTTGCCTGGGAAATCCTATGGAGCAAGGAGCCTAGTGTGCTATAGTCCATGGCGTCAAAAAAGAGTTGGTCACAATGTAGAGACTAAACAACAACAAGCACTATTAAAGTCTTAAAAATGATATTTTTTATTAATTTTTAATGCAAGGGGCATGGGTTCAATACCTGAGTAAAGAAGGTCCCCTGGAGAAGGAAACGGCAGCCCACCTTAGTATTCTTGCCTGGGAAATCCTATGGAGCAAGGAGCCTAGTGTGCTATAGTCCATGGAGTCAAAAAAGAGTTGGTCACAATGTAGAGACTAAACAACAACAAGCACTATTAAAGTCTTAAAAATGATATTTTTTATTAATTTTTACTGCAGTATGAATAGGAAGGACTAGAGATCTCTTTAAGAAAATTGGAGATATCAAGGGAACATTTCATGCAAAGATGGGCACAGTAAAGGACAAAAATGGCAATGATCATACAGAAGCAGAAGAGAAGAACAAGTGGCAAGCGTACACAGAACTGTACAAAAAAGAACTTACATGACTCACGTAACCAGGATGGTGTGGTCACTTACCTAAAGCCAGACATCCTGGAGTGTGAAGCCAAGTGGGACTTAGGAAGCATTAAAACAAACAAAGCTAGACGAGGTGACAGAATTTTAGCTGAGCTATTTAAAATCCTCAAATATGATGCTGATAAAATGCTGCACTCAGTTCAATTCATTTCAGTTCACTCACTCAGTTATGTCTGACTCTTTGCGACCCCATGGTCTACAGCACAACAGGCCTCCTTGCCCATCACCAGCTCCTGGAGTTTACTCAAACTCATGTCCATTCAGTCAGTGATGCCATCCAACCATCTCATTCTCTGTTGTCCTCTTTTCCTCCCGCCTTCAATATTTCCCAGCATCAGGGTCTTTTCAAATAAGTCCATTCTTCCGATTAGGTGGCCAAAGTATTGGAGTTTCAGCTTCAGCACCAGTCCTTTCAATGAATATTCTGGGCTGATTTCCTTTAGGTTGGATCTCCTTGCTGTCCAAGGGACTCTCAAGATTCCCCTCCAACACCACAGTTCAAAAGCATTAATCCTTCAGCGCTCAGCTTTCCTTATAGTTCAACTCTATACATGAATACTGGAAAAACAATAGCTTTGGCTAGATGGACCTCTGTTGGCAAAGTAATGTCTTTGCTTTTTAATATGCTGTCTAGGTTGGTCATAACTTTTCTTCCAAGGAGCAAATATCTTTCAATTTCATGGCTGCAGTCACCATCTGCAGTGATTTTCGAGCCCACCAAATAAAGTCTGTCACTGTTTCCATTGTTTCCTCATCTATTTCCCATGAAATGATGGAACCAGATGCCATGATCTTCGTTTACTGAAAGTCTAGTTTTAAGCCAACTTTTTCACTCTCCTCTTTCACTTTCATCAAGAAGCTCTTTAGTTCTTCACTTTCTGCCTTAAGGGTGGTGTCATCTGCATATCTGAGGTGATTGATATTTCTCCTGGCAATCTTGATTTTAGCTTTTGCTTCTTGAAAACTCATCAATGTCCACTGGACTGGAAAAAGTCCATTTTCATTCTAATCCCAAAGAAGGTCAATGCCATAGAACGTTCAAACTATCATATAACTCTGCTCATTTCACATGCTAGCAAGGTAATGCTCAAAATTCATCAAGCTAAATGTCAGCAATATGTGAACCAAGAACGTCCAGATGTACAAGTTGGATTTAGATTGATTTTAGCTTTTGCTTCTTGAAAACTCATCAATGTCCACTGGACTGGAAAAAGTCCATTTTCATTCTAATCCCAAAGAAGGTCAATGCCATAGAACGTTCAAACTATCATATAACTCTGCTCATTTCACATGCTAGCAAGGTAATGCTCAAAATTCATCAAGCTAAATGTCAGCAATATGTGAACCAAGAACTTCCAGATGTACAAGTTGGATTTAGAAAGGCAGAGGAACCAGAGATCAAATTGCAAACATCCATTGGATCATAGAAAAAGCAAGGGGATTAAGAAAAGAAAATCTAGTTCTTCTTCACTGAATATGTGAAAGCCTTTGACTGTGTTGTTCAGTTGCTAAGTAGTGTCCAACTCTTTGTGACCCCATGTGTGGATTATAACAAACTATGAAAAATTTTTAAAGAGATGTAGAAGCCTGTATATAGGACAAAAAGTAACAGAACTGTAAATGTAACTGTGGATTGGTTCAAAATTGGGAAATGAGTATGTCAAGGCTATATATTCTCACCCTGCTTATTTGACTTATATGCAGAATACATCATGTGAAATGCCAGGCTATGTGAATCACAAACTGGAATCAAGTTTGATGGGAGAAGTATCAACAATCTCAGATATGCTGATGATACCATTCTAATCACAGAAAGAAAATAACTAAAGGGCCTGTTGAAGAGAGTGAAAGAGAGGAGGAAACAAGCTGGCTTAGAAGTCAATACCCAAAAAACTAAGATTATGACATCCAAATCTATCACTTCATTGCAAACAGACACAGAGAAAAATGGAAACAGTGATTGATAGGTTTTATTTTCTTGGTTTCCTAAATTACTCTGGATGTTGACTGCAGCCATTAAGTTAAAAGACACTTGCTCTGGTGAAAGAAAAGGTATGACGAATCTAGACAGCATATTAAAAAGCAGAGACATCACTTTGCTAACAAAATTCCATCTAGTCAAAGCTATGCGTTTTCCAGTAGTCATTGATGAATATTAGAGTTGTAGCATAAAGAATGTTAAGTGCGGAAGAATTGATGCTTTTGAATTGTGTGTAGGAGAAGCCTTGAGAGTCCCTTGGACTGCAAGGAGATATAATCAGTCCATCCTAAAGGAAATCAACCCTGAATCCTCATTGGAAGGATGGATGCTGAAGATCCAATACTTTGGCTACTTTATGCAAAGAGCTGACTCATTTGCAAATACTCAGATGCTGGAGAAGATTGAGGGCAAGAGGAGTAGGGGGCAGGAGAGGAAGAGATGGTTTGATAGTATCAGTAACTCGATGGACATGAGTTTAAGGAGAATCTAGGAGATAGTGAAGGATAGGGAAACCTGTTTTGCTGCAGTTCACTGGGTCACAAAGAGTTGGACATGACTTAGTGACTGAAAATCAACAACATGTAATATATTCATGAATTATAAATACATACAAAGTCAGCAAGCTCATATAGTAGCCACAAGAGAAGTAGAAAATATCAGCACTCTAGGGACTGTCCCCAGCCCCTTTATAAACTTTTTTTTTTTCCTCTTAAAAGGTACCCACTGTCCTAACTTCTAAGGATACAGGTTAGTTTTGCCCTTTTACATTTTTTATGCTGAATCACAGTCTTGGTTATAGAAGTTCCTTTTGTTATGCTTACATCTTGTGTCTGGTGGTGAGGTGACTTGTAGGAAACTGAGCAACACTTTCCCGGGTCTGGCTGCAGGTCTTAGGATAGACTGGATGTTGGCTGTTCATGCATGAGTTACTTGTACCTGGCTGTGCAGGAAGGAGCTAGGAAAAAGACTCCTGAAAAGTGAAACAAGAATCCATCCAGCCATAAAATCAAATTTTCCTTAGGAAGGTCAAAAGGAGCTTCTCATGAGAGGTAGCATTTCCATTTTACACTGTTGGCATCATTTCAGAGCTCTGTTTCTTTCAATTTGCAGTCTCCATGCCTTGTAATAAGATGGTTCCTGACATAATTTACAAAATTTTTCTAAGTTTCACTAGTTTACCAATATCTTTTCACCTATATATATGGTACCTTTAAATGAGACAAAGGCCATGTCTTTTTTTTTTTTTTTTTTTTTGCAGATCACAGTGCTTTGTTCTTAATAAGAATTCAATAAACATTGAATTTATTGGAATTTTTGTAGCTTGAAATGAATTTCCTTAACTTGTGTTAAAGCCTGTGACTGTTTTATTGGTTAATATTTTTGTAGGATTCCTTAATATTATAAAAGGGAATATAATAAGGCCCTGGGCTTCCCAGGTGGTTCATTGGGTAAAGAATCCACCTGCAGTGCAGGAGACATAGGCAGATGCAAGTTTGATTCTCGGGTCAGGAAGATCCCCTGGAGGAGAGCATGGCAAATGACTACAATATTATTGCCTGGAGAATCTCATGGACAGAGGAGCATTGTGGGCTACAGTCCATAGAGTTGCAGAGTCAGACATGACTAAAGTGACTGAACCTGCATGCATACATACTAAGATCTTCCTTAATAAATAAGATATAATATTTTTTATTCAATTTCTGCTCTTTGTCTCTGCCTTCGACAAATCAAATTTATTGCTAAAAGCATGGCTCATATGAGGTAAAAAGAATTTGCAGACATTATTTTAAAATATGTTTATTTGATTAATTTAAATATGTAAGAGTTCTTCCATTATAGTTTTATCTGATATTTGCACTACAAATATAAGATTCACTAATAAATTTAAAATATGTAAAATAAAATATTTTAATAATAGAATGAGAATTCATGACCATCAAGGAGTACTTTTTAAATTTAATGACATATGATAAAGTAGGAAATTGTATTAAATATAAATCATTCAGTAATAATCATTTAATAGGAAAATTTTCAGACATTTCAGCCTCAGTGACTTTCTGATGGTCAAAAATGAGAATAACTGGAAACATAATTGTTAATATATAAATACAGTTTTTATATGTATAAATATATATTTAATTTAATCTATAAATATATTCATTTAATTCGTTCAATTAATTCAATATATACATATAATAAAATTATTCTGGTAGATAGAGACAATGTATCTAGAATCAAGAGTTATATTGGCATGAACTAAAAGTGGTGGGCATATTTACTTGGATTTATATCATGTCTAAATAATCTCTCCAGATTTCCTTGAGGCAATTTAATAAGCTCCTAGGCTCACTTGTTCAGACTCAGAGATGTGAACTTAAGACAGAGTTTACAACCGGCACTATGATTTCTAATGGAAATTTTGCTTTGTAAGTTATTTTGATAGTGATCTAAGCCTGTATGAGATTTCCAGAGCAATGGGAGACAGGCTAAAATGAAGGCAGTGGAGAATCATGTACATCTCTTGTCTCCAGGCCAATATTGTTCTGCTTTCAAAACTTTCACATTGATGGGAATCTTACTATGTTATTTCCTTCAGTAAAAATCAGGAGTCTCCATTCCACCTTCAGTTAGTCAGTCAGTTCAGTCACTCAGAAGAGTCCGACTCTTTGCGACCCCACGAACTGCAGTATGCCAGGCCTCGCTGTCCATCACCAGCTCCCGAAAGATGGGTGTTTTATCCTTTAGGGTTATTACTCACATTCACTAAATTAACCCAAGTAACTCTTATAGGAATAGTGTGCTCTAAAATGAGATGTTTGATCCAGAATAAGTAAATGGAGTTTACTTAATTGTCTCAAGATAATTTGCATATGTTCAGATGTAAATTCAAGTAAATATATCTGCCACTTTTTGGTTTTTATAAGTACAGCTTTTAGAGTTGGAGGTTTTATGACTATCTACCAAGTCTGTGATATAGGCTATATGGTTATTGCATTTGTAATCATATTTTTTTAAATTTTAGGTTTATTTATTTTTGTACTGAAGGATAATTGTTTTACAGAATTGTGTTGGTTTCTTCCAAACATCAACATGAAGCAGCCATAGATATACATTATTTTTTACCATCACAAAGTCACATGGTTGAAATGTTTGAGAGATTTCATATATCATTGACTGCTGCACATTTAATTAAATTTTTTTCATTGTCATACAAGTTGCTTAAACATACAAAAAAAATGGTGTCTGCAATATGTTTCCTTTTTGAACCTCAAAATACAAAACAAATATACTATCTATTTAAAAAGAAGGTAAAGTAGAGACAAGTGAGGAGGAATGAAGGGGTAAGGAGAAACATAAATTTTTCAAGTCACTACTGTTTGTAGCTGCTTTGCATAAATCACACAATTTTTCCAAGTTAAATATGATTATTTTCATTTTCAAAAATACATACCAATGTATAGAAAAGATATTCAATGTAATCAAGGTGACATATCCATTAAGTGAATGAACTAGCATTTTAATACATATCTGTTCAA
>SJYC01142006.1:0-23396 GCA_006408675.1 Madoqua kirkii
GCTGCAGTCTGTGGGATCGCAAAGGGTCGGACACGACTGAGCACGTAAGCACACCTGGGGACGATGGGGTTCCCGTAGGCTTAGTCTCAAGCTTACCCCAAGAGAAGCACTCCAAGCAAGCACGTAGCTGTATCTTCTCCCACTTGTTTCGTCCACCACAGCTAAGTCCTTACTATCATGTTAAGTGGTTGACCCACAGGGGCTTGCTGACCCCTAGAACTGCCCTTGAAGTCACGCAACACTATGAGTACTGCTAAAGGAGTAGTGGAAACGGAGGCGATGTCCTTGCCTCAGGCCACAGAGCCAGGAGGCTGCCAAGGTGAGACAGGAACCCACCTCTGATGACAGAGGCCACCTATCCTGGTCTGCTCAGGCGGCCATGACACAGCACTGCAGACTGCGTGGCTTGAACAACGGAATTTCACTTCTCACAGCTCTAGAGGCTGAAAGCTCAGGTACCAGCCAATGTGGCATCTGATGGAGTCCACTTTCTACTCTGTAAATAGTTGTCTGCAGTATGTCCTCGCCTTCAGAAGGGGGAGAGCATCTCTCTGGGGCCTCTTTGTTAAGGGCACTTATCTCATTCATGAGGGTTCCACCCTCATGACCGAATCAGTTCAGTTCAGTCACTCAGTCATGTCCGACTCTTAGCGACCCCGTGGACCGTAGCATGCCAGGCCTCCCTGTCCATCACCAACTCCAGGAGTTTACTCAAATTCATGTCCATTGAGTTGGTGACGCCATCTAACCATCTCATCCTCTGTCATCCTCTTCTCCTCCTGCCTTCAATCTTTCTCAACATCAGGGTCTTTTCCAATGAGTCAGCTCTTTGCATCATGTAGCCAAAATATTGGAGTTTCAGCTTCAACATCAGTCCTTCCAATGAACACCTAGGAATGATTTCCTTTAGGATGGACTGGTTAGATCTCCCTACAGTCCAAGGGACTCTCAAGAATCTTCTCCAACACCACAGTTCAAAAGCATCAATTCTTCGGTGCTCAGCCTTCTTCACAGTCCAACTCTCACATTCATACATGACTACTGGAAAAACCATAGCTTTAACTAGATGGACCTTTGTTGACAAAGTAATGTCCCTGCTTTTTAATATGCTGTCTAAGTTGGTCATAACTATCCTTCCAAGGAGTAAGCGTCTTTTAATTTCATGACCGAATAAGCACCTCCAAAAGTCCCACCTCCAAATATTACACTGGAATTAGGGATCAAATATGAATATGAACTAGGGCAGAGGGAGGGGTGAGCACCACATTCTGGCTACAGCAGTCACACTTCCAAACCCTTTGTGCTTGCTCTGATCCAGGTACTGCACTAAGTTCTTTATATAGATTTGCACATTTCATCCGACTAGACCCCTGTGTGGCTGGTCAGACCTGGAGACTGAGGCACAGACAAGAATATGCCATGCGGCCAGGTCCCAGAGCTAGCAAATATTCAAGGCAGGTATTGAGTCCAAACTGCTTGGCTCTAGAGTCCAAACTCTGGACCACTCAGCCCCTTCCCCTTCTCAGTCACCACGCTAGGCTGTCCTGGAGGTGACAACAGCTCCTGTGGCCCTCTGTCATCACTCTCAAGACCCTGCACAGTAGTGATGTAACTGGTTGCTTCCACCACAGGCTGAAGCCACTTGCATGTACTCACTCCCATCCCCTTTGAATCTAATACAGTACCCAGCATATTTAAAATGGAGCTGTTCTGTCTATGTATCTATTCCTTTATTCAACTGACATTTTGTGCCCCAGCTTCTGTAGCTTCCAGAGATAGAAAGATGACCCGATTGTGACTGCAGTCTTGTGGGAGTTTATAGAAGTATGGAGGCAGGGACACAGCTGTCGCACACCATGACGAGTGTGCTAACAGAGAAATAAACAAGGCATGGGAAGGGATGGACTACAAGTGATCCAACAGTAACACAGAAAGCCCAGCGTCCCCGCTTCACGACTCCACTGTCCTGTCTTCTACATCCACCCAACCCAGAAAATATGCTACTTTTCTTAAAAATTTCCCAACACTGGCAGCTATGCCAGGGCTGATGGCAAAGACTGCAGTTTTGAAGTATGCAGTCCCTGGTTGAGCCCCTTCTACTCCTAGGCCTGGGCTTCTCTACTCTGCCATCAGATATTTACAGTGATCAGCTCAGTGGGCAGAGTATCACACTGCTTTGGTCTGGTCTGGTCTTACTCACTGATGGCAACTGTCAAGGGGAAGCTTGTACTGCCTAGTGGAATAATGCCTACATTGCTCTCGCTTAGAAAGGTCCATTAGCTTCCTCTAGGTGTAAGGAAAAATTCGATTCTTTATTTCTCACCATATGGTCTTCTGCTAGAAGATTAGTATGAACTGCAAGAATTCATACATGAAGTCCATTCCTGCACGAACGCAGGGATACCGGACTGTTTTACTCACCACTGTATCCCCAGGGCCAGAAACAGTCCCTGGTAACATATTGGGCGCTCAATAAATATCTGTTGGATAAATACAAAATACCTATTTGCTTACATGTTAGTTTTCAGCTACTTGTGAACTTCTTGGAGACAGGGATGAGTTTTTTTTTTATCTCTGGTACCTAGCAAAGTGCCTGGCATATAGTAGATGCTTAATAAATGCGTCATGAATGAGTAAATGGATAGATGGAGGGAAAAATAGAAAACTGTCCTAAGACAAAGAGACACATCAAAACACAAAGCCTACTAACAAATTACCATCATCAACTAGTTTTATTAAGGGACAAGACAGGGTGCTATCTCGCTTAATTTTCTTAATTTCTTTAATTTTTAAGGAAATTTAAAATTTCCCATAAGCCCATGCATGCATGCATTCACACTTGCAAGAACACAGAATCTCAGTGAATTAAGTCCACCTGTAAGACATGAATATGATTATGGAATCCGACAGAGTTAAAAGGCCAAAAACTGATAAGCAGTCTATTCATATAAGGAAGTATTTCTCAGAAGTAGTCTAGGGTCTACCTACATCAAATCCATCCACAGACCTTGTTAAAAATAAAGCTATCCCAGCCCTACTACCTGTCTATACAATCGGAGTTTTGGGGGAGAGGCATCCAGTAACTGGAAATTCTGACAAGCTCTCCAGGTTATTTGCACCCACATAGGCATCTGACTTCCCTGGTGGCTCAGATGGTAAAGTGTCTGCCTACAATGAGGGAGACGTGGGTTCAGTCCCTGGGTCGGGAAGATCTTCTGGAAAAGAAAATGGCAACCCACTCTGGTATTCTTACCTGGAAAATCCCATGGACGTAAGAGACTGGTAGGCTGCAGCCCATGGGGTCGCAAAGAGTCGGACACAACTGAGCAACTTCACTTTCACTTTTCATAGGCAACTATATATTAACACATATAATCTTCAACTTTAGCTACCACCAAGGGTGTATTTGAAAGTCAGGCAAAAGGAACTACCTAGAAGGTAATGTGAGGATGAGATGGCTGGATGGCATCACGGACTCGATGGACGCGAGTCTGAGTGAACTCCGAGAGATGGTGATGAACAGGGAGGCCTGGCGTGCTACGATTCATGGAGTCGCAAAGAGTCGGACACGACTGAGCGACTGAACTGAACTGAGAAGGTAACGCAGAGGACTTTTGTCCAGTGAGACCTCCCTCTTAGTGACTCAAAGACTCAAAAATAATAATATATTACCTCAGAAATTTCTACCAGTCAGGGCCCAACAAAGTCTAGAAGACCTCCTCAAGCAGGGATGACTACAGCAGAGGTTGATAAAATGACTAAGTACAAAGGTGCAGGCAGGGTTACAGAGGAGCCAAAGGGGACAGGGCAGGACGCAGGGCTAGGAGCCATTCCTGGGGAGCCGTTACAACCCCGAAGCCTGTGGGGACAGGCAGAGTGGTTATCAGAACTTAATACCGAGAGGCTGGCTGGAGAAGCCCATTCTATGGGTCTGTGACCTCTGTGGAAAAAAGCAGCCAGCCTGTGGTGATCCTGAAGGGAGAGAGATGGAGAAAAAGTCCCCGCCTTTGCTCGGGGCCCTCCATCAGCGCCCTGCCCGTGTTGCCACCAGGAAAGCAAAGCAGAAGGCAGAGGACAAGCAGGCTAACAGATCACAGAGGTCCACCCCCCAGCACCCAGAGGGACAAATGAAGATGCTCAGCACAAATCCCCAGGTCTCTGAACAGAATCCCATCCTGGCACTGCCTATCTGCAGCTCCTCTGCCAGAGGGCAAGTGTCTCCCAATAATTAACAACATACATGTGTGTATCAGTCACTCAGTCATGTCTAACTCTTTGCAACCCCGTGTACTGTAACCTGCCAGGCTCATTGTCCATGAACTCTCCAGACGATACTGGAGCGGCTTGCCAATCCAGGGACTCAAACCCTGGTCTCCCTCATTGCAGGCAGATTCTTTACAGTCTGAGCCACCAGGTAATCCCAGCAATTGAAACAGCCATTAAGTTATCATGCACAGTCCCAAGGTGAGTTTGGCAACAAAACAAAAACTGGGAACACTCCACCTCTGCCTAAAAATGAGAGGGATCAGTCATCAAAGAAATAAGAGGAGTTTTAGAGTTGACGACCTTGTTGAAAATCGTGGGGCACCGGACCTCAAGTCTGAATGTCGTTCTCAATGCCAAAATGGGTATAGATAAAGCCCCATAACTCTGCCTACACTGGAATGTCTCCCCTAATCATCACATGAGATATTGGGTATTAAGTGTCTTCCTGAAATTGGCAAGCCCTATAAAATGTAAGTTATAATTGCCCCCCTAAGTACAGTGCAGATGTGCAAAATCTGAGCATGAGGAGGAGGGAGCAACTCATTTTGTTTTCACACTTGAATGATCTGTGCCCAAATCAAAGGCGAACCGCAACATATGCTTTCATGTGAGTTTCCGTATTTTTAGCAGTGCATTAGGGAGACGGAGTCACTGGGATGCACTGAATTTGGCATCGCAGCACAGCATGCCTCAGCAACTTGGAGGTGGGTTAAGAACATATGTTTAACAGCCTTTTTCATGAACCCAAAAGGGGAACAGGGAGGCTACCACTACTTACTGAAATGGCTGCTACTTGAAGCATTTTGAATAGTTTCCCTTTTAACGTAAATGAATGGTAGGGAAGTGAGAAAATCACTGGAAGAAACGCCCAAAGACCCTGGCTTTGCAATGCTGACTCTATCACCAGCTGAGCTGTACCTGTGGGGTGCTGAAGCTAATCTGGGATTTTCAAACTGTGATATGGGTGGCCTGAGGGTGATTTTTGCGGTTGTCTCAGGGCCTAACAGGAGGGTCCCTGAAGGTGAGAATGAGGAGGTGGTGAGGAGGGGCTGCTACCTGAGAACCCCTTTACAGGCCTTTACCAACTTCACAGTGTGGAGTTATGGGTGGAATCTCACTGCTTAACATACAAAATACCTGATCAAAAAGAAAACACTTCAAAGTATATGATCTTTAATATCTCTTAAAATGTGAGACAGATTTTTGAACTCCATCACATCCCATTGCATTTGAAGCTGTGAAACCAGGAATATTCCCCCAAACTTTCCTTTCAGTCTAAAGCTGAACCAATGCACCTAATGAGCTACAAAGTAAGAATCATCTACTCAGAATGAAATTAATACTCGGGCTCACAGGCAGGTTTGCAATAAATACTTTTTTATAATAAAGACAGACTGAGTCTTCTGCCCCAGGAATAGCTGCTTTAGTGAGAGTTTGATCACTACCTGTTAGCAACTGCTACCTATGGATGGAAACACACGTGATGACCTCAATCATTCAACCAAGCAGTGCCCCCAGGGGAAAACAAACAATACTGGCTGCTTGTTCACCAGCTGGAAAAACCACCTCCCAAATTATGCAAATGATGACAAGATTAAGCATCACTCACTGGATAAAGTTTAATCTCCAAATCACACATCAAATATGACTTACCATTTGCTCCACTGGGCGAACAGGGAAACTGAGACATGGAAGAAAGAAATGAAACCTTTGTGTTGAAGGTCAAGGACTTGTTTTAGAACTCCATCACTCATGAATACTGACTGTGGGTAAGTTACCTCATCAATCTGGTCCCAGTTTTTCCAATTGCCAAATGTCAACACAGACATTACCTCACTTGTAAAACTATGTGAAATTCATAGAAAAGTGTTTGGCATATAGTAAAGACTCGGTTAATGGTAGCTACTGCTTTCATTATTTTTGTCAATAAGTTAAATTGTGCCAAGTACTTTGTCAAGGTTGAATAGACCATTCAACAAACATTTACTGGGTACCTAGGAGGTGCTGTACACAAGTCAAGAAGCAATAGTTAGAAGCAGACATTAAACAATGGACTGGCTCAAAATTGGGGAAACAGCATGTACAGACTGTATATTGTCACACTGTTTATTTAACTTCTATGCAGAGTACATCATGCAAATGCCAGGCTGGATAACTCACAAGCTGGAATCAAAACTGCCAGGAAAAATATCAATAACCTCAGATATGCAGATGATACCACACTAATGGCAGAAAGCAAAGAGGAACTAAAGATCCTCTTGATAAGGGTAAAAGAGGAGAGTGAAAAAGCTGGCTTAATACTCAGCATTCAAAAAACTAAAATAATGACATTCTGTTTCATCAGTTCATGGCAAATAGATGAGGAAAAGTGGAAACAGTGGAATATTTTATTTTCTTGGACTCCAAAATCACTGTAAACAGTGACTGCAGTGATGAAATTCAAGGACACTTGCTCCTTGGAAGAAAAGTTATGACAACCTAGACAGCATATTACAAAGCAAAGACATCACTTTGCAGACAAATGTTCATCTAGTCAAAGCTATGGTTTTTCCAGTAGTCATGTACAGATGTGAGAGTTGGGTCATAAAGAAAGCTGAGTATTGAGAAGTGATGCTTTCAAATGGTGGTGCAGGAGAACACTCTTTTGAGAGTCCCTTGGACAGCAAGGAGATCAAACCAATCAATCCTAAAGGAAATCCACCCTGAATATTCATTGGAAGGACTAATGCCGAAGCTGAAGCTTCAACACATTGTCTACTTGATGCGAAGAGCTAACTCCTTGGAAAAGACCCAGATGTTGGGAAAGATTGAAGGCAGGAGTAGAAAGAGGTGACAGAGGATGAGATGGTTGGATGGCATCACTGACTCAATGGACATGAGTTTGAGCAAGCTCAGGGAGATGATGAAGACAGGGAACCCTGGCGTGGTACAGTCCATGGGGTCACAAAGAGTCCAGCACAACCCAGCAACTGAACAAAAATAACTAAGACAGGCTAGACACAGTTCCTATTTAATTTAACCCTACAACAATATGAAGAAGGTATTATTGTCTCCATTGTCCAGATATGAAAATCAAGACTTAGAGAAATTATTAACAACAAACTAAAGAGTATAACTGTCTGACCCAAATCTCCTAGGCTTTATCTTTCCTTGATGCTGCTGGAAAGGTGATATGGTAATGTGCAAAGAAATCAGCTAGTCCAGAGTAGGTCCTAATAAACAGTCTATCAATAAACAGTTAATGACAGAATCATTTATGTTTCCATACTGTCTAATACACTTTTTCCCTAATATGAGTCAATTATACACCATCTTTGTACTTTGAACACCTTTATCTTTTCATACTGATTTTTTTAAATGTGGTTTAGATTCATAATAATATTAAATGGGGGAACAATTTTATAACACTCAAAAACTATATCTGTGTTATTCATATATCCTGGAACCTCAGAAAATCCTCATGAGACTTCTAAAAAACTATCTTTTAATCTTAAAAAATTTAGGGTAGTCACCATATGTTTCTATGGTGTGAGGAAATGAGTTATTCAGTTCAGTTTAGTTCAGTCGCTCAGTTGTGTCTGACTCTTGCAACCCCATGAATTATAGCACACCAGGCCTCCCTGTCCATCACTAACTACCGGAGTTCACTCAGACTCATGTCTATAGAGTCAGTGATACCAACCAGCCATCTCATCCTCTTTCGTCCCCTTCTCCTCCTGGCCCCAATCCCTCCCAGCATCAGAGTCTTTTCCAATGAGTCAACTTTTCACATGAGGTGGCCAAAGTACTGGAGTTTAGCTTTAGCATCATTCCTTCCAAAGAAATCCCAGGGCTGATCTCCTTTAGCATGGACTGGTTGGATTTCCTTGAAGTCCAAGGGATGCTCACGAGTCTTCTCCAACACCACAGTTCAAAAGCATCAATTCTTCTGTGCTCAGCCTTATTCACAGTCCAACTCTCACATCCATACATGACCACAGGAAAAACCATAGCCTTGACTAGACGGACCTTCGTCAGCAAAGTAATATCTCTGCTTTTGAATATACTATCTAGGTTGGTCATAACTTTTCTTCCAAGGATTAAGCGTCTTTTAATTTCATGGCTGCCATCACCATCTGCAGTGATTTTGGAGCCCAAAAACATAAAGTCTGACGCTGTTTCCACTGTTTCTCCATCTATTTGCCATGAAGTGATGGGACTGGATGTCATGATTTCTGCTTTTGGAATGCTGAGCTTTAAACCAACTTTTGCACTTTCATCTTTCACTTTCATTAACAAGCTCTTTAGTTCTTCTTCACTTTCTGCCATAAGAATGGTATCATCTGCATATCTGAGGTTATTGATATTTCTCCCGGCAATCTTGATTCCAGCCTGTGTTTCTTCCAGTCCAGCATTTCTCATGATGTCTGCATATAAGTTAAGTAAACAGGGTGACAGTATACAGCCTTGACATACTCCTTTTCCTATTTGGGAGCAGTCTGTTGTTCCATGTCCAGTTCTAACTGTTGCTTCCTGATCTGCATAGAGGTTTCTCAAGAGCCATATCAGGTGGTCTGGTATTCCCCATCTCTTTCAGAACTTTCCAGAGTTTATTGTGATTCACACAGTAAAAGGCTTTGGCATAGTCAATAAAGCAGAAGTCGATGTTTTTCTGGAACTCTCTTGCTTTTTCCATGATCCAGCAGATGATGGCAATTTGATCTCTGGTTCCTCTGCCTTTTCTAAAACCAGTTTGAACATCAGGAAGTTCACGGTTCACGTATTGCTGAAGCCTGGCTTGGAGAATTTTGAGCATTACTTTACTGGCATGTGAGATGAGTGCAATTGTGCAGTAGTTTGAGCATTCTTTGGCATTGCTTTTCTTTGGAATTAGAATGAAAACTGACCTTTTCCAGTCCTGTGGCCACTGCTGAGTTTTCCAAGTTTGCTGGCATATTGACTGCAGCACTTTCACAGCATCATCTTTCAGGATTTGAAATAGCTCCACTGGAATTCCATCACCTCCACTAGCTTTGTTTGTAGTGATGCTTTCTAAGGCCCACTTGACTTCATTCCAAGATGTCTGGCTCTAGATGAGTGATCACATCATCATAATTATCTGGGTCGTGAAGATCTTTTTTGTACAGTTCTTCCATGTATTCTTGCCACCTCTTCTTAATATCTTCTGCTTCTGTTAGGTCCAGACCATTTCTGTCCATAGAGCTTTTAAAAATTATTTTTTCTATGCTCTATATAAGTTAAAAAAAATGTTTTACATAGTTGCTATCACAGGATGACAATAGACATTAACTTCTGGTCTACTTCTGCTTTACTGACTATGCCAAAGCCTTTGACTGTGTGGATCACAATAAACTGTGGAAAATTCTGAAAGAGATGGGAATACCAGACCACCTGACCTACTTCTTGAGAAACCTATATGCAGGTCAGGAAGCAACAGTTAGAACTGGACATGGAACAACAGACTGGTTCCAACTCAGAAAAGGAGTACGTCAAGGCTGTATATTGTCACCCTGCTTATTTAACTTATATGCAGAGTACATCATGAGAAACGCTGGTTAGAAGAATCACAAGCTGGAATCAAGACTGCTGGGAGAAATATCAGTAACCTCAGATATGCAGATGATACCACCCTTATGGCAGAAAGTGAAGAGGAACTAAAAAGCCTCTTGATCAAAGTGAAAATGGAGAGTGAAAAAGTTGGCTTAAAGCTCAACATTTAGAAAACGAAGATCATGGCATCTGGTCCCATCACTTCATGGGAAATAGACGAGGAAATAGTGGAAACAGTGTCAGACTTCATTTTTGGGGCTCCAAAATCACTGCATATGGTGACTGCAGCCATGAAAATAAAAGACACTTACTCCTTAGAAGGAAAGTTATGACCAACCTAGATAGCATATTCAAAAGCAGAGATATTACTTTCCCAACAAAGGTCCGTCTAGTCAAGGCTATGGTTTTTCCAGTGGTCATGTATGGATGTGAGAGTTGGACTGTGAATAAGGCTGAGCGCAGAAGAATTGATGCTTTTGAACTGTGGTGTTGGAGAAGACTCTAGAGAGTCCCTTGGACTGCAAGGAAATCCAACCAGTCCATTCTGAAGGAGATTCAGCCCTGGGATTTCTTTGGAAGGAATGATGCTAAAGCTGAAACTCTAGTACTTTGGCCACCTCATGTGAAGAGTTGACTCATTGAAAAGACTCTGATGCTGGGAGGAATTGGGGGCAGGAGGAGAAGTGGACGACAGAGAATGAGATGGCTGGATGGTATCACTGACTCGACAGACATGCATCTGAGTGAACTCTTGGAGTTGGTGATGGACAGGGAGGTATGGTGTGCTGTGGTTCATGGGGTCACAAAGAGTCAGGCACGACTGAGCAACTGAACTGAACTGAAAGTGACTTTGTCTAGACATTTTTGTTTGAAGTTCAGTTGATTTATAATGTTGTATTAATTTATGTCCTACAGGAAAAAAAATTATTCCACATTGTTGTTGTTGTTCAGTTTCTCAATCATGTCTGACTCTTTGTGACCCCATGGACTGCAGCATGCCAGGCTTCCCTGTCAGGCTGCCGTCTATGGGGTCGCACAGAGTCGGACACGACTGAAGCAACTTAGCAGCAGCCATACATTAAAGTATTTCTTTTCAAATGAAAATCAGTTTTCCTCTTTAAAATATGTCTTCTCTGGTGGGGAAAGCACTCATGTATTTCACAGAAATTCAATATTTTAATACTGTGTAAACTTAAGTGGGATAATTTATGTCCTTGGTGAACAATTACTTCTTTTTTAACGGGGTAAATAATTACCTTTGGGTCTACCTCACTGATTTGTTATGTTGGACTCATGAGGTAATGCTTATGAAAGCACTCTAAAGAATCTAAAGTATTGAATGCCTGCAAGAGCTATTTAATGCTATTTAACGAACCATTAGACCACAAGTCCCTTCAAAGAAAGGGATATAGTATTTTAATTTATTTATTTACTTTGAGGACTCTTTAGCAGACAAAAATTGACTAGTGCAGTAAAGTTATTTCAGAGGAATTAATTGAATGGAATTTGAGCTAACCTGTACACATATCAATTTAGGGAGAATATTAAAGTATCTTATTTATCTATAATCCCCACAGCCACCTTGTAAGCTGGTTAATATTTATTCTTTAAAATATATAAGGAGAGAGTGACTGAGAGCATCTGCCCACATTATTATTATTTACACATCAACTCAAAGCATATAGCGATTTGCTCACAAAAGAAAGGAAAGCATCAACACTTCTGTATACAATAAAACATCCTGGAAAAGAACATTGATTCTTTAGCCAACCAACAGGAAACTGCCAGGATGACTTCTTATATCTGGTCCTCTGGCTGCAGCCAGAGAACCCAGGTGCAGAGCAACCTTTGGCAAAATCAGGGATTACTTTCTGGCAGTTGCAAGAGCCAACATGATATGACAGAGGATTCAAGCCAAGTTTAGAAAATGTCACTTTAGATGGTATTGGAGTGATATGAAAACTTAGAGAGAAGCAGTTAAACATTGAAGTGAAGGGATTTAGAAGGACATTTCCTTAGGCAATTTTCATTTCAAAACTTTTGCTTAGCATTTTAGAGGATTACTTTCTGGCAGTTGCAAGAGCCAACATGATATGACAGAGGATTCAAGCCAAGTTTAGAAAATGTCACTTTAGATGGTATTGGAGTGATATGAAAACTTAGAGAGAAGCAGTTAAACATTGAAGTGAAGGGATTTAGAAGGACATTTCCTTAGGCAATTTTCATTTCAAACACTTTTGCTTAGCATTTTAGATAGTATGGTATATTTACTGAATCCCCTATAGTGTAAAGATGAGCAAGGCATACAGGGAGTCTTTTAGCCATTTAAATTCTAATTGGTTCAGAGCACAACTCAAAAATAGTAGTGTAGTTAGGCAAATCTGAAGCGCAACAGTCAGTTACTGTTTTTACAGATGTAAAACTGGATAAGATTATTAAGAGAGAGTGTGTGTCACTCAGCTCGAGGACATTTTCTCATTTGGGCATGAATAGTTAAATCATTTTCATTTACCACTTGTATTTTGAGGAGGCTTTAATGTGAAATAAATGCCATTGATTCAGACGAATGGAGGCCATGATAAAGATTACAATTCTAAGCACTAAAACTTTCAATATCATGTAAATATATCCTTAATTGCTATTTAGGAAAGTGAAAGTGTTAGTCACTCAGTTGTGTCCAACTCTTTGGGGCCCCAGGGACTATAGCCTCTACAGGTTCCTCTGTCCATGGAATTTTCCAGGCAAGAATATGGGAGTGGGTTGCCATTCCCTTCTCTAGGAGATCTTCCCAACCCAGGGATCAAACCCAGTATCCTAAATTGCAGGCAGATTCTTTACCATCTGAGCCACAAAGGAAGACCTTGAATTTCTGGTAATTGTGATTTCAAAGGTAAAAATATATGTCTTTAGAAGAAAAAGTTAAATGTTAAAAAAAAATCACAGAAATATAGGAAAGCCATATTCTCTGTTCCAAATTCCTCTTGTAAAAATAACTGCTCATGCTCATCAGTGGCTCTTCTTCAGCAATACTTGAGTAAATGTACAAAGATTTATGCTGGAAGCTATTATTCATTGTTATTATAATTTGAATAACCTAACATTTCATTTTCCCAATGTGTGCATGCTCAGTTGTTCAGTCAGGTCCCCATCTTTGTGACTCCATGGACTGTAGCCCACCAAGCTCCTTTGTCCATGGGGTTTCCCAGGCAAGAATCCTGAAGTTTATTGTCATTTCCTACTCCAGGGGATCTTCCCAACCCAGGAATTGAACCTGCATCTCTTGCATTGACAGGAGGATTCTTTACCACTGAGCCACCTGGGAAGCCTATTTTCCAATAAATATCTTTAAATAATAAATAATGATGTATGATTTGTAAACTATGTTAACAATGACATATTTAGCTTTCTTACATGGTAAACACTTTGCATTAATTTTCACTAATTTGCAAAATGGCTTTCCTAGCAACCACAAAAAAAGGCCACAATCTCTTCGACGGTGTCTCTGTGAAGAAGGGGAGTTTATTTCTCCATCTTATTTGGATTTGGCCATGTGTCTTAATTGGCCAATAGGACATTAACACCCCTGGCAAAAGGATATTTTTAAATGTACTTGCACATTAGGGCTGGCTTTCTTCTGCTTCTGGAAAATTTTTCCTTCATCATGTATATAAACCTGAGCTAACTTCCTGGAAGGCCCAGCTTCACCAGAGAGCCTACTTGAGGGCAGACCTGTATGAGGCCATTCTAGACCTTCCAAGCCCAGAAAAACCAACTCAGACCAGTGGAACTCTCTGATTAAGAGCTAATCAAATGATGTTTCAAGCCATTAACTTATGGGGTGATTTGCTTTGCAACATAGTCATTGATAAAAGCCTTTTATCTAAATTAAGAATTATCCTTGGACTTCCTTGGTGGCTCAGTGGTAAAGAAGCCACTTGCCAATACAGAGAACATGTGTTTGATCCCAAGTCCAAGAAAATCCCACATGCCATGGGATAACTAAGCCTGTGCTCCACAAGTACTGAGCCTCTGCTCTAGAGCTTGGGAACCACACCCACTGAAGCCCACATAGCCCAGAGCCCATGCTCCACAAGAAGAGAAGCCACTACAAAGAGAAACCTGTGCACCACAACCAGAGTAGCCCCCGCTTGCTGCAACCAGAGAAAGCAGCACAAAGCTACAATGACCCAGCACAGCCTTAAGTAAAATTAAAAAAGAACAAAAACCCACATACATAAACTACCCTAAAGTATCAGAAGAAACAACTGAATTTCATGTTGCCGAAGTGACATGATGAATGTAGAAGCACTGCAGCTTAAAATCATCTCTGTTTCCATCCATACATTTTGATTTGTCTTTACACATCATTGACGACAATATGGCCCATGCAGTGGTCTGAACCCCAAAGCGAGTTCAGCCTTTGTGACATTTTCCCTTACTCACATCTGGAGCTCTCTCATTCTACTTGAAGGCCCATAGAACAATGATAAAGGCAGTGTGGAGAGGGGAAATTACTGTAATTAATGATGCACAATAATACAAGTGCTATAATTGAAATCATACACAATATGTTATTGCTAAAATCTCGTGAATTGAAGCAAGTACTTTTAGAGCTCACTATAATTTGTATTTAGTCTAAAATGCTTTTTTTGGACACTCAAAATTGATCCTGGAATGATGCATTGTGCAAAACTGAAAATAAATTGACTTCTAGAGATGTTTAAAAGCAGAATAAAAATAAATGGATGTATCATTCTTAGATATTGAAGTAAGCAGTCAGCGGCTGTATTCCTCTTCTGTCCTGCTAGGCAGTAAATGAAGTTCAAACTTAGAAGTGACAGACATTTATTGTTCTTATTGACTGTAGTCTAATATTATATTTATTAATTCACAAGTCCACATCACAGCAGAGATCTAAATGTTGAGTAATTTTGGTAACAATATATGGCTATAGATAAGCATACTACCAGATGTCCGAACAGTTTCATCACTAACTCACACTGTTTGTGAGCCCTTGGGCTGTCATTTAGATTTTCTGAATATCAGATTTATTATTGGTGCTTGACACACACATCATAGGTTTTTTAAAAATGTAAGTACCAAGATATTTGTACCTTGTTTTATTAAATATATAGGTCTTATGTCAAGTCTATCAGTATCATAATAACCCAAAATCAGTTGCCTCACAACATTCCTTAGATTCATCAGAGATTTTTCAAGCTAATGGATTATGTAGCTATTTTGTTTTATACCTCCTTCATCACCAATGTTCTTTTGTGTACACAGTTTTGCATCCTACAGATGCTTTTTATTACATGGCCATTGCTAACACATCCACACCAAACTCAGAGAGGGGAAACCACTTTTTCTAGTAGTCATATCATGGCTGAAAATATGAAATAGACATGCACATCAAATAATTGATTCCTAGAAACAGTTACTCTTAGGACCTAACTTGGCTTTTAGGATCAGGCGATTTCTTGCTCTTTATCTTTTGACCCAAGTTAGTGTGAACAATTTGAAAGTCCCACATCCAGGGACAATCCTAGCATCTCCACATTGCCAAGAAGGAGTTTAGGCTCTGTAGATATATAGGTCGCAGGAAGAGAGAAACCATCTTTCTCAAATCCTGCTTTAGTACCAACCTCTTTAAAGACTGAGAGTTGAAATCCTGCTGCTTGGAAAATCTCATCATGTTTCAAGGGCACATATCAGGATCAATCCCAGATGGAGAGGCAGTTTCAACATGTGGTAGTACATTTCCTACAGTTAAGTCTTCTTCAGTCTAAGGCATGTGCAACAGCAAAGCCCAGTTCATACAATGCAGTGACAAGCACAGTGCATTTCCTTCTTATAGTCTGACCTCTCATGTATGTAAAGATAGTCTCTTCCAGAAAATCTGATCTGAGGACAAGTATTTGGGTAAGAATACACACACACACACACCATAGAAATATGACACATACAGAATTTCCTAATGTAAGCAATCATCTTTAGTGTTTGGAACATCCTCATCACTGTTGTTAAAAACAATTCATCTCCCTCTCTTTGATATTAAAGTTTTTATATAAAAGTAGTAAGAAAAATTAAGGCCATACTGCCTGGGCCTTGATTCTATAAGCTTGACTCTATAATATTAGCTGTGTGAACTTGGATGTGTACTTAAATTTTATATGCCTCACCATGTAACTCAAAGGTTTGGTGTGGGAATAAATAAAATAATACATGCAAAATGCTAAGTATAAATGCTTTGCATATAGCAATCAATAACTTTTGTATAAAGTAAAATAATGACCAATTCACATTTTAAAAATTAAATATACCTAACATGAAAACAGTGTTAATTAAATTAATTAGTAATTCAGTTTTGGGTATTTAGTCAACACTTCCTATGGTCTATATAAACAGAATTGCTTTCCTTATTTTTTGATGACAGTTATAATTTGACTGTGAGAATGCCCAATGTTTTCCTCTCATTTTGTATTTCCTCAAGGTAAACTATAAAAACAAAAATACGTTTTAAAAAGTATACTTCTTGTGGAACATTTATATAATGGAATATTACTCAACCATAAAAAGAAACACATTTGAGTTAGTTGCAGTGAGGTGGATGAACCTATAGCGTCTTATACAGAGTGAAGTGTCAATAAATCAGACAAAGAAAAACATATATTAGCATATACATATGGAATCTAGAAAAATGCTCCTGATGAACCTAGTAGAAAACAGACTTACGGACACAGTTGCCAGGGTCCAGCCCCGGTGGATCCAGGGTAATTCAAAGTGCGGACAGAGTCAGCAATTAGGAATGAATTATTTAATTAGAGATATAAAGAGAGATTAGGGAAGAATAGTGTAGTGAGAGAGAGGAGAGAAAATAAAGGAGAAAAAGAGGCTGTATTCCTTGGTTTACATAGAAAGCCAATAAAGCTCCAACACAAGGGACTTACACTGTCTACATAGGCCACAGGAGCCCACTTGAATAGCGGAGAGTGCCCCACCTTGGGCTCCCTGTCGCGTGGGTCTTAAAAGCCCAGGCAAATAAATAGACATGGCAAGCCCCTATACTCCAGATGGGAATCAGCCATAAAATAGAGTAAGAAAGAAAAGAAGATATGGGGGGGAGCCAGATGGCTGAGAAATTGGTCTGTCTCTTTATTTTCCAGGAAAGCTTTTATACTTTAGGTTGTACATAGAGATCAGTGGATAATACAAAGTCATGCAAGGTCAGCAGTCCTGACCTTTATTGATACCAGGCTTTCTCTCTGCATACCTAGCTGTATACACAGGTCTTAGGTGATTTACATTGTATTCTGGCCAGGAGGCCTATTAGCATTTTATGGCACTTTGCTGATAAGGGTCCATCAACCAGAAAACTTATTTGCCCTAAAAGTGTTGTTCTTACTAAAGTCTGGTGCCACCCTCAGAAAGCACTAATTAAAGTTACATTCTTACATAGCAAGGCACAACAATTTATAACAAAGAAAGAGGAGTATAGTGATTTATAACAGACAATTCATTAACTTAAAAGTCTAGTATTGCTAATATCAAAACTACTATATTCCTTTTTCTACATTCTGATTATTTTACATACAGTGCCTATATAGCACCTGAGTTGAGAATTGTGTGTCAAATGCTAATTCCATATCATCTCCCACTTTTTATTGCGCCTAACCTCCAATCATTTTCTTCCTAAGCCCCTGAAATCTGGCCAGAATTCACAGTTAACACTGAAGTAGTCTCCTAGGAGACCTCTGTGATTTATTTCTGTCCAAAAGTATAAGCGTTTCCTCACTCTAATTCCTCTTGTAGTGTTTAGAGGTTTTGACACTTGTACTACTGCCCCTTTCATTTAATAATGTATTGCTCCCTGACTTTGGTCACATCATCTTATTAGCATCTCACCATGCTCTTTAACCCTTTCTTTTTGTGTCATTTTAGTACTATCAGCCACACTAAGCTTGTCCCATGTAACCTGTAGACTGGGCCTCTCAAGGTCTACATCTGTCTCTTATACACATCTAGATGTGTATAAGAGACAGGCCTGATCCTGCCTTTGCATGTCAGGCCCCTTCCTCATGACCTTTGCCACAGGCAGGATTCCCCATGCTGGCTCCTGGCACACAGTGGGGAAAAGTGAGTGTGGGATGAATTGAGAAAGTGCCATTGACATATATACACTGTCATGTATAAAACAGATAGTTAGTGGGAAATTGCAGAATAGCAGGGAGCCCAGCTTGGCGCTCTGTGATGACCTAGAGGGGTGGCATAGAGAGAGGGGAGGGCGGCTCATATATAAAAATATGACTGATTCACATTGTTGTATGGCAGAAACCAACACAAAATTGTAAAGCAATTTCCCACAAATTTAAAAAAAAAAAGAAAATTTAAAACAAAGCAGAAAAAGTAT
The DNA here is from genome assembly GCA_006408675.1 of Madoqua kirkii. Classification (NCBI taxonomy): domain Eukaryota; kingdom Metazoa; phylum Chordata; class Mammalia; order Artiodactyla; family Bovidae; genus Madoqua; species Madoqua kirkii. The sequence goes on from SJYC01142006.1 coordinate 18,227, forward strand.
ACTCTGTAAAATCACTGAGTAGTTTGTCTTCCAGTTTCTTGCACTTTAATCGTACCTGATTACTTTCCTTATAAACATGTTCTTACTATTGTTGGCTGCAGATTCTAGCATAGATGTAGCCAAGTCACTTGTCTACACAATTTTAAGCTAAGTTTATATCTCAAAGGTTTAATGGCTTAGGAGGTTAGAAGGTGCCAAGAAAAAGCTATTGTTTTCCAGATTGCAGATTGGAGGTGGTAAACTGGGTGTACGGGAAAAAGAAATCTGACCCAACATTATATAAATGTTATAGGGAAACTGTAACATAATATATGGCTTTTTTTTAAATATCATTATACTGTTCAACTGTATTCTCAGAACAAATTCAAAAGAAAACTATAAATGTGCTATGGTAACATGGCCAGATATTTATTAACTCCAAGGCTTGATTACTGATTGTGTGGCCTACATTATTATAAATCAGTGTGACAATTACACAACAGATATTAGACACAGCATTATGCAAATAGGAATCTGTGCCTCAGTGACTCCAGGCGTCATTTCACCTGAATGTATGTATGTGTGCTGTCACTTTAGTCATGTCTGACTCTTTGCAACCCTATGGACCAAGCCCTCCTGGCTCCTTTCTCCAAGGGATTCTCCAGGCAAGAATACTGGTGTGGGTTTCCACGCCCTCATCCAGAGGTTCTTCCCAACTCAGAAAGTGAACCTGCATCTCTTACATCTCCTGCATTGGCAGATGAGTTCTTTACCAATGGCACCATGTGGGAAGCCCTGTGCACCTGGATAATAAAGCATAAATCAGAATAAAATATGTAGACTAAAAATTCTGACCAAATAATAACAAGGTATAGAGTATATTCCTTTAGTACTTTCTTTCCTAAAACCTACAAAATGGTAATGAAATTTTAATAAGTAAACTGATGGTTATGGGGGAGGCTAGAAGTAGATGGATGACAGGTGATTAGTAAATAGCTTAGAAGTCTGGGGGAAGCTGAATTCAAGCTGGAAGTGAGAACATAGAGAAGCAATTCTACATGCATTACAGGATCCCCCAAACGTTCAAGATTATAGTCATCAGTTAGCTCTGGAAGTAGAAGCAGAAGGATACACTAAAAATTAAAAACAAAACAAATCTGAAAGACTGTTAAGATGGAGCCTTACTCCATCTTAGATCCCTTCCACTAGTTCCTATGAATGGGCAACTACATTTTCGTGGTGACAGAAGACGGACAGTTAATACTTTGGAAAAAGTTTTTTAAAGGTATAATACTGAAGAAGGTGATACCATTCCAGAAAACTGGTAATAAAGTAAAAGCTTAAATATTGTGTTAAGAATTTGAGTTCTCTCAAAAGCAGATCCATAGATAAGGGTTTGACAAAGGTTTCTGTGAGGAAATCCTTGAGGAGATCATGTGTTAGTAAAGATCAAAGAAGAAAAATGATCCTGTACGCTTCAGTTCAGTTGCTCAGTTGTGTCCGACTCTTTGCGACCCCATGAATCGCAGCATGCCAGGCCTCCCTGTCCATCACCAACTCCTGGAGTTCACTCAGATTCATGTCCATCGAGCCAGTGATGCCAACCAGCCATCTCATCCTCTTTCGTTCCCTTCTCATCCTGTCCCCAATCCCTCCCAGCATCAAAGTCTTTTCCAATGAGTCAACCCTTCCCATTAGGTGGCCAAAGTACTGGAGTTTCAGCTTTAGCATCATTCCCTCCAAAGAACACCCAGGGCTGATCTCCTTCAGAATGGATTGCTTGGGTCTCCTTGCAGTCCAAGGGACTCTCAAGAGTCTTCTCCAACATCACAGTTCAAAGCATCAGTTTTTCAGTGCCCAGCTTTCTTCAAAGTCCAACTTGCACATCCATACATGACCACTGGAAAAACGATAGCCTTGACTAGATGGAGCTTTGTTGGCAAAATAATGTCTTTGCTTTTGAATATGCTATCTAGGTTGGTCTTAACTTTTCTTCCAAGGAGTAAGCGTCTTTTAATTTCATGGCTGCAGTCACCATCTGCAGTGATTTTTGAGCCCCCCAAAATAAAGTCTGATACTGTTTCCACTGTTTCCCCTGTACACTTAGGAGATCTAATTAGCTTTTAGATGTCTCATCTTAAATATGAGGGGATAGACTCAAATAGTTAGGCTCTGATAGAAACAGCAGAAAACAAACAAAAAAGGTATAAAGAGGGATTGTTCAGAAAAAGAAATTTAAAAAACGCAGTTGCCTTGAAATAAGGGCAGATTGTTTTAAAACAATCAGATAACAAGAAATAATTGTTGGAAATTAAGACTATATAACAGACATGAAAAACTCAAAAAACCACCAGTCTCTTCTGAAGCCAGTGAGAAGGTTCCAGGCAAAAGATAAAATTTACAGAACCCATTATGAGTTTGAATGTATAGAGAAAGGATTTACATAATAGTAGGAGGATTTGAAGTGACAATGTCAGAAGTGCTAAGGCTAAGTCAATAACAAAAATGTTAGAAAATGTTTTCCAACTGAGAATCATCATAAAAATTATGGTTAAATGCACAACTTCATGTTGGTCCTAGAGTCCTTGAATTCAAACATCAATCTACCTGTGTGACCGTAAATAATTTATTGAGCCTTAGTTTCTTCACTGTAAAGGGGGCATACTAGTAGCTCATTATGTACTAGCTCATAGTATTCTTGTGAATACAAAGTAAGTATATATACAGTTATTAATGGCTCTAAGGGGGAAACTAATAACATTTTAAAGAAACACAGTAACCAAAATATAGTACGTCTAATATTCAAACTGCTAACACCATCTTGTTTAAAAAGAATTATAACTATGTTAGAAGATGGAGTGTGTGCGTTTGTGTGTGTATGTGTGAGAGAGAGAATTATGAGAATGAGTGTGCCAAGGAAGTAAAGGAAAGTTAAATTCTCATTTAGAAAATCAATAGATAAAGGCTAATACTGAAAAATCAATAAGTGGTTACATAAGCATAGTATTTATCAATATGAAGGTAAACACTACAGAATTAGCTAAAAGAGTTTTAAGTATTTGGCTCTGTAGAGACTTAAATGGTTAGGACCTGCAGATGTTTTCATAATCAGCCTTGTTGAACTAATTGACTCTTTAAGTTTCCTGCATGCATTACTTTGATAAAAAGTTAAACTAGCTTTAATTTAAAAAAAAAAGCAATGTTGGTATAAATAAATGCCTACATTCTCATGTTCTCTGATATCTCTATGTCGTTGCAAGTGGTTTTGTTTCACCTGTGTTGTCCAATTTCTTGATTTCTTTTTTCTGGCTTTTTTAAAGCAGTAAACCTGGGCCAACTGCCATTCTGGCCCAGGAAATCATTACTGAACCACCCATGCAGATTTGATAGCTCTTTTATTTGCTTCTTGACTGCACCTTGAGCTTTCCTCCTTAGTGTGCTGTATTGAAATATCAATTATGTGCCTGCCTTCATTTCTAGGCTGGATGCTCATAGGAAGAAGTGTTTCTTAATTGTCTCTATATTTTAGACCTCAACACAGATAGAGCCAAGTACCTAATAATTGTTTCTTAAGTGAACTCAAGTAAATCCTATGGGTTGAAGTTCTAAGAAATGTATAGTGCCCAATAAAGGTATGTCCTTTGTATTTTCTGGTTAATTTCTTATAGTGAGAAAGGGGGCCAAGCCTGAGTTAACATCCTGTATGCCATGGGTTAGTTATAGTGATTGTATTCAGTATGCCAGTACTTCCAGTAGTATGCAATACTACTAATCATAGAATCTCTGATAACTGGTCCACATTAAACTTTCTCCTCACTCCCACCTGCTTCTACATGCACACACACAATCTACACAGTTACAGTGAATGTTAATATGTCATCTTCATGGCACAGTATTGCTTAGTTGAATGGTGCATAGATGGGAATATAACTGATTCTGGGGCAATTGGCATTTATCTTTGGAATTTTGGAACTGAATCTGAGAAAGGAAATTGAATGTCTAGGTGTGTCTGAAGCTACATCATGTAAAATTCAGTAATTTCTATCAGCCATGTTTTTGACTGCCTGAACTAAAAGAGTGGGGGAATTCAACCTTCAGATAGAAAGTAAAGAACAAAGCAAATGCATACAGCAGAAAAACCCAGAGACCTGAGGGTATTAAGTTTCTGTTTTCCATTTATTCCTAAGGCTATCTTCTTATTAATGGATTTCTTTAGACTCCTTGTTGTGAGTCCTTACTTAAGTTATTTTGTATTTAGTTCCTGTAATTTATAAATACCACTTACCAACACAAAAATAATAGATAAAAGAATTACACATGGAAGTTGGGATAAACACCATTATATAAATTGGGCTAGCAATTTAGAGATTTGGAAGATGACTTATTAAAATAATTAACCATACGTTGAGTCCAGAGAGTATTTCTATGCTATTTTTTGGTCTTTATTTTCCACTTTCTAAAATTTCAGTAGAATATTTTTAATATATATAACTTTGTCTAAGTTGTAATAAAAGCAGTTATGGGAGAACTGGCTCTAAAATTTTAATTGAGTAGTAAAATTTGGATTCGATCTTCTGTATCCAAATCCATGATGACATTGACAGTGATGGTAACTAGAAGGAAAAAATATGACCCGACCCACTGAGGGGCAAAAAAAAATCACAACATTGGAGGCATAATGTGGTGGCCCTGAGAACTCTGAGCACTGTTCAAAAATACCTGAGGGAAAATGGGAGATGACCCAGTTTTTGACAATGTATTAAGTAGGGATTATGGCTATTAAAGTGTGATTACTTTAATCTTAGAATAGTAAGAACTGATTTGCTTCAATCTAATAAGTATTAAAAAATATTTTAAAAGTTTGCAGAGTATGTATGTATTGCAGAGAAGCTACTCAGGAAATAATAGTTGGAAGTATGAGATCAATAGTAGCAATAGCAAAACTACCAATGAGAAAGAATCAGAATATTTAAAATAAAAACTGAAAAAAATCACCAGGCTTGCTTAATTTTCTTCTCCAGAAAAAAAGGGAGGCACAGCCAATAAAGGGTCTGCCTGCAGTGTAGGAGACCTAGGTTCGATTTCTGGGTTGGGAAGATCCTATGGAGAAGGAAATGGCAATCCACTCCAGTATTCTTGTCTGGAAACTCCCATGAATGGAGGAACCTGACAGGCTACAGTGCATAGGGTC
>SJYC01142008.1:0-20633 GCA_006408675.1 Madoqua kirkii
GCTATCTTTGAAATACAAAGAAATAACCAATCAATTGCTGTCTATAAAAATTAGCATTGCCAAACTATTTATAAGTATTTTTAAGAGAAATTTGATAGATCAGAGATATGTCTTACAAATTGATGAATACCTAATTAATATCTTTATAAAAGAAGCTGATCACACATAGACAAAATTAAAATCATGAGTTACACCTATTTATTTTGGACATTACCAAGGTTGAAGCACAAGCTGGAATCAAGATTGCCGGGAGAAATATCCATAACCTCAGATATGCAGATGACACCACTCTTTTGGCAGAAAGCAAAAGAGAACTTAAGAGCCTCTTGATGAAAGTGAAAGAGGAGAGTGGAAAAAGTTGGCTTAAAGCTCAACATTCAGAAAACGAAGATCATGGCATCCTGTCCCATCACTTCATGGGAAATAGATGGGGAAACAGTGGAAACAGTGTCAGACTTAATCTTTTTGGGCTCCAAAATCACTGCAGATGGTGACTGCAGCCATGAACTTAAAAACGCTTACTCCTTGGAAGAAAAGTTATGATCAACCTAGATAATATATTGAAAAGCAGAGACATTACTTTGACAACAAAGATCCATCTCGTCAAGGCTATGGCTTTTCCAGTGGTCATGTATGGATATGAGAGTTGAACTGTGAAGAAAGCTGAACTCGGAAGAATTGATGTTTTTGAACTGTGGTGTTGGAGAAGACTCTTGAGAGTCCCTTGGACTGCAAGGAGAGCCAACCGGTCCATTCTGAAGGAGATCAGCCCTGGGTGTTCTTTGGAATGACTGATGCTAAAGCTGAAACTCCAGTACTTTGGCCACCTCATGCAAAAAGTTGACTCATTGGAAAAGACTCTGATGCTGGGAGGGATTGGGGGCAGGAGAAGAAGGGGACGACAGAGGATGAGAAGGCTGGATGGCATCACTGAATCGATGGACGTGAGTCTGAGTGAACTCTGGGAGCTGATGATGGACAGGGAGGCCTGGCATGCTGTGATTCATGGAGTCGCAAAGAGTCTGATGTGACTGAGCGACTGAACTGAAGTGAACTGAAGGTCAAAGTATTTGTGCCAAATATAGGAATGTCCTTTCTTGTGTATTCCATCCACTTAAATCATTTAGGAACTGAAGTCAAGATTCTCTTTGTCAAATAAATGCCGTAAGATATTGCTTATGAAAAGTGAAAGTGTTAGTCTCTCCGTCGTTTCCAACTCTTTGGGACCCCATGAACCATAACCCACCAGGCTCCTCTATCCATGGAATTCTCCAGGCAAGAATACTGGAATGGGTAACCATTCCCTTCTCCAAGGGATCTTCTGGCCCAGGAATTGAACCTAGGGCTGCTGCATTTCAGGTAGATTCTTTTCCCTCTGAGCCACTTATGTGGATTCTAAAAACTACAACAAACTATTGAATGTCACATAAAATTAGCAGAATCACAGACACAGAGAACAAACTGGTGGTTACTGATGGGAAGGAGAAGGGGCTATATAGGGGTTGAGGAATAGGAGGTACAAACACCACTAGGTGTAAGATAGGTTACAAGGATGTATTGTACAACATGGGAAATCTTAAAAATTATATATAAAAAAAAAATCCTTTCTCTTTCCTTGAGAAAAGACAAGATGCATTCCTGTTAAAAGCTACATCATACAAAGTCTGTTGAACTTAGCCTCTCAATTTTCCTTTCCTAAATTAGATGAAAAGTCATGCAGGTTGGACAAGTTATGATTATCTATGTTTTGCTATGATCCCTTACCTACCCACTGCTGATCATTTATCAGGCACTTCCCTTACTTCCTGAAATGATGGCTTTGATGACCCTCTGCTCCTTATCACAAAACCTTCTACCCTAAGACCCCAGATTGAAAGAAACCAAAGGCATGTGCTGAAGAGATGACAGCTATCGTGGATCATGCTCACTGTAACACAATGATGCCTCTTGATCCTTTACATCTTAAGTCAAAGGATGTTTAATATAATTTCTTTATTTTACAGAGAATCTAAAAGTGTCCTCTCTACCACAGTGCTTCAAATATGCCTCAGGTCACCACAATTAACAAAAAGCATTTTTTCTTTTAGTTTTAAATTGAAAAATAAAATGATAATTATTTGCCTCAAGTTTTCATGTTAAGAGTCAAGCAAATATTGATTTCTTTAAAAAGTGGCTGCACAGATGCAAGTAATTTTCCTGATTATTTCACAGCATACCAGCTTTGGATGCATAAACACACCTCTTGTGTCAGCAGACTCATGATATGAATTCTGAAGACGCTTCTCTAGGAAGTATCATGACTTTACAGCCACAGATGAATTTCATTTCCCTGTTATGGCTTCTGCAACTCTTGTTCTTGCAAGGCTGTATTTTACAAAACAAAAATGGCCTATATTTGGTTTAAAAAAATGCTCATTATCAATGCTGAACAGCAGATCAAACATCGTTACTGAATAATGCTGTCATTATTTTCTTTTAGCCTTAAAGTGTTTCATGTTTAACTCCTTCTCTTTCTACTAGTACTGGTGGTTCAGACAGTAAAACATCTGCTTGAAATGCAGGAGACCTGGGTTCAATCTCTGAGTGGGAAAGATTCCCTTGAAAAAGAAATGGCTACCCACTCCATTATTCTTGCCTGGAAAATCCCATGGACAGAGGAGCCTGGCAGGCTATAGTCCATGGGGTTGCAAAGAGCCAGACACAACTGAGCGGCTTACACTCCTATTCTATGTCGCGAATAACTTAAGTTCAACTTATATGAAAAACAAACTCTAATTTAAACCTGAACTGAAATGTCAACTTACATAGAAAATGAGTAGAGAGCAAACTCTAGGTTAGTTTTGAATATCTTAGAAATACAGTTTCTAATAGTTCTCTATAGGCTTAGATCTTAGAGATTCTATTTGAAAATTTTAAATCTTCAACTCTTTCAGGAAGGCTATATTTAAAAGACTATAATTGAGCTTCTTAAATATTTTAATTGTGACAATTTCTTAAACACTATTGTAAGAATTACTTAAATAAAACACAGAAACTATTTTATTGTTATACTTGTCTTAATAAAATAACACAAGTAAAGTCTAGCTTCAATTCTATCATTTTCCCTGATCAGAAACATGCAGTCACTCTCCAGTTACCTACAGAGTAAGTGTTAATCCTCTCAGCTGTATTTAAGTCTCCCATACTGTGACTAGACCTAGGCTACCTGTCTTATCTCTCTGTTACATTCCCTACTCCCTAGTCAATCTTACTCTTAAAAATATTCAGAAATAAGACTAAAGAGCCTCTCTTGGTGATCTACGGAGAAAGCAATGGCACCCCACTCCAGTATTCTTGCCTGGAAAATCCCATGAATGGAGGAGCCTGGTAGGCTGCAGTCCATGGGGTCGCTAAGAGTCAGACACGACTGAGCAACTTCACTTTCACTTTTCACTTTCATGCATTGGAGAAGGAAATGGCAACCCACTCCAGTATTCTTGCCTGGAGAATCCCAGGGAAGGGGGAGCCTGGTGGGCTGCTGTCTATGGGTTGCAGAGTCGGACACGACTGAAGCGACTTAGCAGCAGCAGCTTGATAACCTATGTCCACGTTAAGCATTCTTATCTTACTCTAATTTCTTTCTGCTGTATCACCACATAGCTAAAATGCTCTATAAAAAATTCTGTTCTCATTCAAGACAGGGTGAGCTGTCTTTAAGAAAGCAGACTATATCAATTTCATTAATATGCCAATGTTGCCAAAATGTGCAATATTACTATTCCATAGAGAATTCCCCACAATACATAATGCTTATATCTTCATAGTGGACTCCATTTTGAAAATATTATTATTTCTAAGGTAACCTCCTCTTTTTCCTCTTCACTCCAGCTCCCAATCAGTGTTACACTTTTCAAGGTATGCTTATATTAACCCTTTCATCATATGAAACCCTGTGGGAGATGTTAGACTGACTGAGGAGTTTTTAGTAGTTGAGTTTTTACACTAATAGGTTAAGTACCTTGACAATAATATTCTTAAATTATGGCTGTAACAACTAAAAAAAAAAAATAAACAAGATTCTTTCCTATGTAGCATGATATATCTTCCTTTAACTACTTTAAAACCTGTTAAGTTAGATTATGTACTCTTACCTTGGAATACGTCCTCACCTCATAATTACTGTTTACCACATAACTCACTGGCCAGAAATAAGCTGTGATCCTTCTCGATTGTTTGGGATTGTGTTAATCTACAACCTTAACATTAGCATCATAAATTCATTTCAAAATGGAATAATCTTGTTTCCAACTGATTTGAAACTATATTTCAAGTAGTCTTTAGAGGTGATACAACAACTTATACATGTGTAAGAGTTTGGAAATATCAGTCCTCAACATTTGACGTTTCTAAATCTATAAAGGCAGGAATGATGTTTAAGTGATCTGTCTCCTTGGGATTCCCCAAATTCAAGTAGAGAAAGGTTGCACGCAAATTTACCCAGGAAATACTAGTAGTACTGAAGCACAAGTGACCCTGTACTTCTAAAAATTTAATAATGTGATTCACTTACAGCCTCTCCTATGAAGCCGTTCTTGACTTCCATCATTACCACCATAGTTCAGTTCAGTTCAGCTGCTCAGTCATGTCTGACTCTTTGCAGCCTCATGGACTGCAGCACAGCGAGGTTCCCTGTCCATCACCAACTCCTGGAGCTTGCTCATACTCATGTTCCTTGAGTCGGTGATGCCAACCAACCAGTTCATCCTCTGTCATCTCCTTCTCCTCCTGCCTTTAATCTTTGCCAGCATCAGGGTCTTTTCTAATGAGTCAGTTCTTCTAATCAAGTGGCTAAAGTACTGGAGTTTTAGCTTCAGCATCAACCCTTCCAATGAATATTCATGACTGATTTCCTTTAGTATTGACTAGATTGATCTCCTTGCAGTCCAAGGGACTCTCAAGAGTCTTCTGCAACACCACAGTTCAAAAGCATCAATTCTTCGGCTCCCAGCTTTCTTTGTGGTCCAATTTTCTCCTCCATACATGACTACTGGAAAAACCATAGCTTTGACTAGATGGATATTTGTTGGCAAAGTAATGTCTATGAACAGTACGAAAAGGAACTACCACCAGAGGCACAAATAATCTTTTCCTTCTCTAAGTTCCGATAGAATTTTGTTGATATTATAGCATTATTTTTTACTTTAAATGTTCATCTCACACTAGCCTAAGAATTTCTAAAAGTCAGACTTTTTGTCTGATTCTTTCCAGATTCCCCCAAACTAGATTCACCAGTTATCATTGTTTTTTAGTCACTAAGTCATGTCCCACTCTTTTGTGAACCCATGGACTGTAGCTCCCCAGGCTCTCCTGTCCATAAAAATTCCCAGACTAGAAATCCCATGTAGAGAACCAACTAGAGCAGCTTGCCATTTCCTTATCCAGGGCATCTTCCTGATCAAGGGGTGGAACTCGCATCTGCTACATTGGTAGGCTTCCCTTCTGGGGAAACCCTTAGCTTCACCCATAGTAGGTGCTTAACAATGGATGAGTGTGGGCTTCCCTGGTGGCTCAGATAGTAATGAATCCACTTGCAGTGTGGGAGATCTGGGGTCAATCCCTGGATTGAGAAGATCCCCTGGAGGAATGCATGGTAACCCACTCCAGTATTCTTGCCTGGAGAATCCCATGGAAAGAGGTGCAGGGCAAGCAACAGCATATGGGGTCACAAAGATCAGATGTGACTGAGCAACTAAGCAGAATGGATGACTGGAGGCTTCCTTAAACTTTCAATCACTCAAAAAATAGTTAGAGCACTGATAATAGGTAATGCTTCAATTTCTAGTTAATTTAGTCATTTAGTGAATAATCACTATGACAAGGACTGAAATTATCATCCTGAACATATCTAAGAGAATATTCATCCTAAGATCAGAATTATTTCTTGAAAAGATGATTTCAAGTATCATTTAAAATTCACTGAATCAGAAATTTCAGGGAAATAGCTGAGAAATCTATGTTTTGAAAACTTACAGGTGATACTGAAATCACAGGAGTTTGCAAGAGGAAAAAAAAGAGATTAAAGATAAAGAAGGTACAGGCTATCCCATCTTCATTGCCTGAATCTGGACATATAAAGAACCCTTCACTAGGACCACCCCTCAGCCCACAAAAGAAGAATAAATGTCAAAAACCAGAACTGTCTTTACAAATAGAAAATCAATTACTCATGCAATAAACATAGTATATATATACATATGAAGATTTTAGATCATCGACTGGTTTCTTGACACTGAGATATAAAACTGAAAAATATTTAATAGAATATTGTCTGACGGAGAATAAAGTATTCATGATAATACATGTGCAAACTGAATCAGGGAATTTAGGGGAGAAAGCAAAGACAAAAATGATAGAATGGCAGAAATCTTCTTAATCAGAATAGTGTGATAGCAGGTGGAGGTATATAACTGTGATTCTATGTGTGGTTCAACATTTCATGTGGTCATAGAAAAGTCACATGAATTTTGAGTCTCATTCATGGATTGACAGAAAATTTGCTTTTTAGAACATTAGCAAGTGTGTTTGGCTAATTTCTCAAGGCAACCCTGTGAGTCCTGTGAACTATTAGAAGGGTAAACTAGGAAAAACCTGTTCTAACCAGGAAAAATAGTTTAGAGGGGCATTATCAACCTTTTATTAGTTATAATCTGTAATTTTACATCCATTTAGAAACTAAGGGCCAAAAAAAAAAAATCCTCGAGAAAATCAAACCAGTGTGAAATTATACACACAGAACTAATTAATGTCTACATTGACATACAAACAATTTTTAAATCATAAAAGACAGATGGGAAATTTGTAATGGTTACACCCTCTCATTTTCCAAATGAAAATATACATCATCTGTGGACCTGATATCCTGATATATTTAGGCTAAAGAGAAGGCTTTCTAATATTACACTAATTATTGATGGGTTAGTGTCTGAAAATAGTTTAAAGGAATATTTATGCCTGGGCATTCATTAAAGAGCTGCTGAGTGTTCATAAGTTATTCTGAGCAGTTAACTTAATTGATCTGCAAATGGATGACACTAAGAAAGTCTGGCCAGAGGCTTAGGAGATAGTTTGATAAAACTTGAATTTATACATTTGAGTTGAAAATGTTATAATGTTGATATCCTAAACTCAGTAATGTGCTTTTATACTCAGTGGCTTAAAGGAATATTTGAAGTCAGGGATTTTTCATTTCACTGCTTTCCACTCTGAAAATGAGAGCAATATTTAAACTGAGAGGTGTAATATACAAGCAAAAGCTCAGAAGATATTTCATGACCTTAAAAGACAGCAGGATAACTTGACTTGCTTCCCACCATGTTTTTTTTTTTTTCTTTCTGCTCTTATGCTATTTCAATGCTCTAGAGCCTGAAAAGAAACCCACAACATTTCTGATTTTTCTGATTTTTCACTGTGAATTCCTGATACAAGTATTTTACTTCATAAAAGTAAAGTAGTACTTGTAGAGACCGGAAAAGGGAAAACAGAAATTATACCTTTACTCCATATTGTTCAATCAATTGAATACATGCATTTATTAATTACCTACACTATCTCAGTGCTATTGACAGTATAACCCTCCTTTCAATGAGCTTTAATAGACTCAGAACAATGATACATTTAACCAAGAATTAATTAGGTAACTATACAATACAGCATAGGCTTAAGTGATGAATTGTAATTTGTTGATGCTCAACTCACATTAGGATTTTAGGTAAGTGGAAAAGAAGAAAAGTGAAAAGGTTTAGGGTTTAGTAGAATGACAAGCACCTGCAGGAATAGATACTTAATGGAAATGATGCTTTAAGTTAATTATTGAATGTCCTCCATACTGAAGTTATCCACAGATAGGCCTTTCAGATAAATTCCCGTTCCAGGTGCTTTTATAGTGAGGCAGAAAGCAAGTGAGAAATGGAAAGAGTTGCATAAGGATCAACAAGGCTACTTTGCTCTTCCCCTCTCATTTTATCTTCTATCATTTCAGCATCTGAGTTCTTCAAGGGAAATAACAAGACTAGAAATGAAGAGTTCCTAGGAAGATTTCAAGATAATTATTTGCTTCATCTGGACTTGTTCATTTTGAAGAAAGCAGACACAATTTCTATATTAACTTTTTAACATCTAAAGAGATGGAGGGAATTTTGAAGGAAGACTGAGAAAAAGCCAAGGTCTAAGATTGTTTACTTCCAGGAATAAATGTGTCATATGTTTGCAAGCTAGTTTGTATGATTTTGCTCCCATATTTTACATGTCATTTTCAGGAAGTGCTTACTCTTTATCAGATCAGATCATACAATTAATTCAACTATGTACAGCTGCTGCCTAGTTTACTGCTTTTTAAAGTGGATTGTATGCCCACATGTACTAAAGAAATGGATACGGTAGCTTTACACTCTCAATGGATTAAAATTCAAAATTGTGCATTTATGTCACTGAATCCTTGATCATTTCTAGGATAAGTAATTTTTGGCAAAATTCTTTGCAATTTATTTTCTAAACTTCCCAACTAGTCAGACTTATTTGGGAGTATAGTAGTTGTTTTCAATAACATGTCCAACTATATGCAGAAAGGATTTGAAAATAACCAGGAAACCAGGTAAATTAAGGTCAAAGCTTGTAACATTTAAATAAATACTTTATCTTATCCTGAGCTATTGAAGGAGCATTTGTTATTTTAATCAAAAGTCATGGTATAAATGCTAGAGCGTGGTGGCTGATGTAGTGAAGTGGAGGAGAAAAAGGAGAATCAAGCCTGTGACAGATTTCTAAACTTGGCTCAACATCCATTATCTCAAAGGTGACTGTGTCATAATGACAGATCACAAAGAGAGAGTACAAATGATGAGCTGGGGTTGGGGAGTGGGGTTTATACACAGGCACGGAATGCTCATTAGTTACATTAATCTTGACCTAATGGAAATCTTGGCTTAGGAAGGTGGCATGAATGAGACTGATGTTCTAAATGCAGGATGCTGGCAGAACAGAAAGTAAGTTACCAGAAGGTCATGGGCCATAAGCTCAATATTAGTTTATGGATTCTGAGAGATGAGTGATGAAAAATAATCATTGCTTAAATAATATTTGGTAATGAAAATTGATTGAAAGTGCTGTAGCATGCCTACTCACACAGATGCACTATAGCTCTATGGTAAAAATTTAATTTTGGATGAGTGCTAAATTCACTTGCTTAATCTCCTTGGAGATGTCATTGTGTATGGTCAAACATACTCTCCTTATTATCTATGCACAATATTTAAAAAATACTTAGAGTGCAAGAAGAAGAACAAATTGAAGGAGTAAAAGTAAAATTGTATGTGCTAACATTCTCCTATCAGTTAACCATATTTGGACCCCAAAGCACTCAAAAATAAATAATGGTTGAACTGCAGGGATGCCCAAGATTATAATTTACCATTTCCTTCATTCAGAAAGTAAATTAGAGTTGCTATGGACTATTTTCACTGCTGCTTTTTTTCAGAATTGGAATACTAAAGAGACTTGATAATGATAACTCAATATTGAGTTATCAATGACTATCAACTACTGATATCAATGATAACAATGATAACTCAATCACTTGGCTTTGTGTCCACCTTCCCTACCCAGAAATTGAGCCATGATCTTCTGAATTGCAAATGGATTCTTTACCAACTGAATTATCAAGAAAGCCCAGTAAAGAATAAGTAGGTTACTATTACAAGTTATGAGGTATTGCTTGAACAAATTTTTATAATTAAAATTACACTGAAACTACCTTATATACTAGGGCGTCAATTTCATATTTTGGTCAGTCTAAGGTATGAACTATATCACTCTCCAGAAGTTAGTCTAGTTCTTGAATTCTTGCAGGGTTTATTTTAGATAACATTTCATATATTGACTGGCAGGCTAAGGGGAAGACAGGGGGTGAAAGGAGAGAGGATAAGGAATATTAATCTTTTAAAATCAACTGGAAATTAGGTCTTCTAGATTGTTCACATGACAATGCAAGGGTCCTCCACCCTATACTAGAAAGACTAAAGAAGTAGACAAAAACGGAGATCTTGCTAAAGGCATATACTCATATTTTAAGCTCTATATCTATAGGCAAAGAAAGCTAAATCTAAGGAAAGACAAGCCCCAGGAAAAGCATGCCAGCACAAAGGATTTTTTTCTCCTTTCAAAGTTTATCTACAGCTTTGTTTTCTTGACAACCAGTTTCTTAGATTGTAGGCTGAACTAAGTTCATTTTCACTGTATCACTATGAAACAAATGATAGTAAGAATTTCAAGGGAAGAATTACAAAACAGATTGTTCCTTAAGCATTTGAGCTCAATCAGTATCTTTGAAACTAAACTACTGATTATAATTAGTCAGCAAAGGGTCTTGCCTGATGGTCCAGTGATTAAGAATCATCTTCCAATGCAAGACACACGAGTTTGATCCCTGGTCAGGGAACTAAGATCTCATACGCCTTGGAGCAACTAAGCCCGCTCACTGCAACTACTGAGCCAGTGAACTATGAAGCCCACACACCACAATAAGAAGCCTGCAACGAAGATCCCATATGCCACAACAAAGACCTGATGCAGCCAAATGTAATAAATACATAAACAAACAAATAAATATAATTTGTCAGCAAAATGTTCTAGGCAGTCAGAATACAACACTGAGCAAAACAGAGAAAATGCCTCTTTCCTGAAGCTTACAATCTACTGATGAAAGGCAAACAATTTTAAAATGTATGTATATATTAGCAAGCGAACAGCATTTATTATGTGTCAGGAGATATTCTAATGTTTTACAAGTATTAATGCATTTGATCCTTGCTACAACTCTGGAGTTGATATTGAAAGTGTTGTATTGATATTGAAGGTAGACTATCACAGTAGGTTAAGTGTTTGTCTACCACAAACCCTGAAGCAAACACCGTGAGACTGGTAACACTCTGATACCAAAACCTGATAGAAATATTACCAGAGAAGAGACTTCAGGCCAATATCCTTCATGACATACTGAAAGATACTTTTAAAATTTTAGCAAAAGCAATCCAATATAAAATTGAATATTTTATAAAAGTGTATATATACTGTTAGACCCAGAGAAGGCCTAATCACCGGAACTGTCATCTCACAGACCACCAAAACTCAAATTCGATGCAAACCGCAAGAGGATTTATTGAACCGGCGCGCCGGGGTTCAGTCACCTCCGAGGAGGAACGAACCCAGAGCTCTGGTCACAGGAAATTTTATACAGAAAAATCACAAGTAGGTGGGAATAGGGTTAGGACACTGAAAACAATGTGATTGGGGGCCATAGGCAGGTACAGGTGGGGTGAGAACGTTTGATTGGTGGGCAAGGCTTAACCTTTAAGGGGATAGGTCTGCAGGTTATCAGGTTGAAACGGCTGGCTGACCACCTCGTGGCGGTTGGCCAGTCTTCAGAAAAACAGCTACCCGGAAAAGTCTAACAGAAAATACATCGCCGGGGGGGTCTCTTGTAAGGGCCAGGAAACTAGGCTATAAGTCATCAGTTAAGGATTAATAGAAAAACTCACCACTATAGAGGGGCTTTTTCAAGGATCAGGAGGCCATGAGTCACCAGATAAGGGGAAGGCTATTTTCCATGAGGTATGGCCTGCCTCTGGGGTTTTAGAACAAAGGAGACTTAAAATTTTAACCTAATTCCTTCAATACCAATAATAATACATAATGGGCAAGTGGGGTTTATCCCAGGAATGCAAGGTAGTTTCCTCATCCTACTACTCTCTTGCTCTCCAGCTTTAGTGCTATTTGCTAATTGATGTTCATTCTACAAATATTGCTTTGTCATAGAAGTTTTTTTTCTTTTTTTTAAATTTCCAAAGCTGATTAGTTTCCTTTTCCCCATTCTTTAGCAATCTTTTATACTTCTCTACTCATTATGGCAATTATTATATTATGTTATAGTTGCTTTTGTCATTAGATTATGAGTTGTTGGAAGCTGGAATTGAGTTGTACAAATCTCTGAATTTTCTAAACCTGTCGTTTGCCTATTGCCTAATATTTATCTGTTGGATTGAACAGACCTAGAGGATCACCTAAACAGACACTAAACTCCAAAATTGTGCTTATTTTCCTTCTTCTTAGATTCCTATATTAAAACTTCTGTCTTTTGGGAAAGTGCTCTGTCCTTTATTATCATGTAAATGTGTCTGGATGCTTAACACATTTCAGGTTTTGTCAGCTATTTACACCCTGGTGTTAATTGCTTTATCACAGCCTTTCTACTGCTATTGTTTGCTGCCAGCAAGATTTAACAATGAATGTGTGTGTGTGTGTGTAAAGAGAAAGGAGCCTAAGTTTAATTAATTCCTGGAGGGGAAGATGACTGATGAAATTTATCACAACAAGGAGGGGACAAAATAAGTAAAAACTCCAAGCAGACTAATACTTCGGTGCCTGGGGCAGCTGAAAACTTGAACTGATTAGATATTCTTTAAATATTTGTTCAATTATCCATTAAGACAATGTTAGGACAATGGAATATTATTCACCCTTAAAAATGGAGATCTTGTCATTTGAAACAACATGGATATTGATCTCCACTAAACACTCTGTCTTCATCTGTATTTCACATAAAAACTATATAGAACAAAGCACCAAATTCCAAGAGACATGTACAATTACTATTTAATGCATTTTAAGAAACAAATATGTGCTCTAGACCATCTCTCAATATATGTACAACTTCAGTTTGCAGGAGATTCTGCTGCTTTTTCTGATGACGATTATTAGAGCACACACAGTAAGACGATGAGATGGAATTTTTTCTCAGTTTAGCCAAGGTATAAAAAAGCTAAATCAACAAAATATGTCAACTTAAAAAACAGTCGCAACCTAAAAGATGAGAGTCCCAGTTTACTCAGTGAAAATTTTTAGGATTTCAAGCCCAAGAGACATCTCAAGAGAGTTAAAAGAGAACTGCTCTGTGGTTTGTGGAGGAATTAGGTTATATAGAGGTTTGCAACAAAGGGCAGGTAGTCTGAACATCAAAATATTTTGTGAATTAAATAAAACCAGATATCCCAAGCTGAGAAATTTAGCAATTTTCTATGTATGGGAAGAGTCTGGGCTCACTGAAATCATTTCTTTCATGAGCATCTCAGATATCTTGGGCCAGTATCCCGCATTTTTCACACCCTGAGCTCCTCAGTGCCTGATGGCGGCCAGATTCTGCAGGCATTCTTTTTCTTCCTGAGTGCCCTTAGGGCTCAGGAACTCACATTTGGAGGGCTGGAATTGCTGATGACTGTGAAGTAATTGTTTCCTGAAATGACAGGAAATACTCTATTTCTCAAATAGATGGCAACTATTCTCACATTTCATAGAGAGGTGGTAGAAATCTTAAGCAGTATTAATAAAACAAGAGAGACAATAGTTTATGAGACCACAAACCAAAGACTTTCATTTCATGGAAGAATATGCAGGGACTTTAAACCTCGCTTGATAGTGCTCCTAGGAAGTGGGATGTGACATCAGTATACATGTTGAAGTACTAAATTTCAGGGACTGAAAAAAGAAATGTACTTAGTCAGCGAGATGAAAATGCATAGCCCCCTTCTTCAGAAGCACACTCACATGGTCCTGGAGGAAGGTTTCTAGTGAAGTGATAAAAGCATCTGTTCTCTCTTGAATCCACTAAACCCAGAAAGCATAAATGCAGATTACACTGGTAGCAAGTTTAAAAGACATTATTTGTCCCTTACATCATTCCCCTCTCCTGTTTCATCCCTGGTAGAGCCAAAGGCCATTTCTTAGGTAGAGAATAAACAAGTACAAATAAAGATGCTGATAATTCCTTATTTCCTAAACCTGAGGCAGACTTTTTAATTCCTAAATACTTTAATGTATGTTTCTTAAAAACAAGGACATTCTTGAACATGATACTACAATGATACTACATGATACTACAAAATAGGAAGTTACTTGATACATCATTATTATCTAATCTATTAGCCTTATTTAAAATCTCCACCGATTATCTTACTAGTCACCTTTATAGCAAAAGAATTCTTGGTCCAACTTTCAATCTGAAATCTAAAATCACAAAATTTATTTGTAGTTCACGAATACTTACATGTCTTTAACCTGGAAAAATCTTCCTTTATCTTACTTAATCTTGACATTAAAAAAAATTATTTTTTAATTGAAGGATAATTGCTTTACAGAAATTTGTTGTTTTCTGTCAAACATAAACATGAATCAGCCATATGTGTACATACATTCTCTTCCTCTTGAACCTCCCTGACATGTTTGATATCTGTATGTAGACTATCTCTTGGGGCTGTGTGTTTTGAGGTTCTCTTATGATTAGATTCAGTATCTGCATTTTGGGCAAGAGTATCCCATAAGTGATACATGTCCTTTTTAGTGAATGATATCAAGCAGCATCTCATATTGACTGTCTCATTACTGTGTGACTTTGACCACTTGGTTAGGCGGTATCTACCAGATTTGTGCACAGTATAATTGTTATGTTGTTGTTCTGCAGTACACCAGGCTTCGCTATCTCCCATGGTCTGCTCAAACTCATGTCCATTGAGTCAGTGATGCTATCCAACCATCTTATGTTCTGCCACCCCCTTCACATTTTGCCTTCGGTCATGGCTGACTTTGCAACCCCATGGACTATATAGCCCATTAGGTTCCTCTGTCCACCTTATTCTCCAGGAAAAGATACTGAAGTGGATTGCGATTTCCTCCTCCAGGGTATCTTCCCAGCCCAGGAATCGAACTCATGTCTCTTAATGTCTCCTGCATTGGCAGGCGAGTTCTTTACCACTAGCACCACCTGGACATGTGAAATGTCAGGCTGGATGAATCACAAGATTGTTATAACTCTTTTTGATTAATAAATACTTTGTGAAGAGATTCTGTGTGATGGTAAATATCCTATTTCTTATCACAAGTTCATCCATTAGAGTTCACTCACTTAATTCCCACCTAAATGAAGGTTATGATTTTTAAAGTACAGATTATTTCATTCATCAATTTTTCATTTTCAGATTTTCTGCTAACCTGTGTAATTGTGTTTGTTCTATTGAATATGGGGAAAATCACATGTTTCTAAAACTCAATACTGTGCAAAAATGAATATAAACAAAAAGTGTCTCTCATCCTATTCTTTCTATCCTATATCCATCTCTCATTCTTTCCACCTCATTCTTACTGTCTATGGACAACATATTTCATTAATTTGTGGCTTATCTTTTCCAAGATTTTGAACAAAGGATGAGCTATTTATATTTTTCATGATTTTTTCTTCTACAAAACAGCTTATTTTTGTATTTTTTAACCTTTATGTTTTTCACTTTAACACATATCCTTTAAATTGTTCCAATATATTTATAGAAATGCATCATTTTCATTACGTAGCACCATTGTATTCTGTTGAGTGGATGTACAATAGATTATTTAAACACCTTCTGGAAATTCTCATTGTTCTCAACATTTTTCAGAAGTCTTATCCTTCAGAATTCTTCTAATTATAGGAGAGTGGACAAAATATTTACTGAAATAATTGAAGCTAAGCATCAGTTCAGTTTAGTTCAGTTCAGTCGCTCAGTCGTGTCCCACTCTTTGCAACCCATGAATCACAGAGTGCCAGGCCTCGCTGTCCATCACCAACTCCTGGAGTTCACTCAGACTCACGTCCATCGAGTCCGTGATGCCATCCAGCCATCTCATCCTCGGTCATCCCCTTCTCCTCCTGCCCCTAATCCCTCCCAGCATCAGAGTCTTTTCCAATGAGTCAACTCTTCACATGAGGTGGCCAAAGTACTGGAGTTTCAGCTTTAGCATCATTCCTTCCAAAGAAATCCTGGGGCCGATCGCCTTCAGAATGGACTGGTTGGATCTCCTTGCAGTCCAAAGGACTCTCAAGAGTCTTCTTCAACATCACACTTCAAAAGCATCAATTCTTTGGTGCTCAGCCTTCTTCACAGTCCAACTCTCACATCCATATATGACCACAGGAAAAACCATAACCTTGACTAGACGGACCTTAGTGGGCAAAGTAATGTCTCTGCTTTTGAATATGCTATCTAGGTTGGTCATAACTTTTCTTCCAAGGAGTAAGCGTCTTTTAATTTCATGGCAGCAATCACCATCTGCAGTGATTTTGGAGCCCCCCAAAATAGAGTCTGACACTGTTTCCACTGTTTCCCCATCTATTTCCCATGAAGTGATGGGACCTGATGCCATGATCTTTGTTTTCTGAATGTTGAGCTTTAAGCCAACTTTTTCACTCTCCACTTTCACTTTCATCAAGAGGCTTTTGAGTTCCTCTTCACTTTCTGCCATAAGGGTGGTGTCATCTGCATATCTGAGGTTACTGATATTTCTCCTGGACAATAGCAATAATAGGAACTATTGTTAAGAAAAAAGTAAAGCAGCCTATATCCAATTTATGTACAAGTTTATATATATATTATATACTACACTGAATATATAGTGATCATATAGTGTATTAAATATATTGCATATTATACATTTTATATATTAATACATATACATATAATTCTACTAATTAATAAAATAGATTCTGAAAAACAGGTTAAAGATATTAAAATTAAAATTAAGCTGAATCAGGATTTTCCTGATGATCTGGTGGTTAAAACTTTACCTTCCAGTGCAGGGGTGCAGGTTTGATGCCTGTCAGGAAGCTAAGATCCCACATGCCTTTCAGCCAAAAAACCAAAACATAAAACAGAAACAATTCAATAAACAGTAACAAATTCAATAAAGAATTTTAAAATGGTTCACATAAAAGGTTTTAAAGCAGATGACTTTCATAGACACACTGCTTTATTCAAAATGGATAACCAGCAAGGTCCTACTGTGTAGCACAAATAATGTGCTCAATGCTGTGTGGCAATCTTGATGGAGAGGAATTTAGAGAATAGATTTATGTGTATGTATGCTCTGAGTCCCTTTGCTATTCACCTGAAACTA
Source organism: Madoqua kirkii (assembly GCA_006408675.1). NCBI lineage: Eukaryota > Metazoa > Chordata > Mammalia > Artiodactyla > Bovidae > Madoqua > Madoqua kirkii. The sequence goes on from SJYC01142008.1 coordinate 17,008, forward strand.
TCACAACATTGCTAACCAAGTGTATGCCAATATAAAACATAAAATTTTAAAAAAGAGGATCTTAGCTGAAGGTGGGAAAATAAAAAGAAATTTCCATTTTTGGGAAAAAAATTGATCCAATGAACTATTTTCTGTTTCTCTTCTTTACTGTAAATAGTATCCTTTTTTTTTTTCTTTTTTTTAAACTAAGATATCTCCAAACAGTAAACAGGACTCACTACTCACCTTGTTCTTGTTTGTTCACTTTGCAGGAGAGACTACATCCCATACATTAAATATCAAGCAATAGTTTCATGCTTCACTCTGGGTCAACTTAGATTTCATTTCTACACTGAATCAGACAATATAGCCAGATGATTGACACACTTGCTGTCTTCAGTTCGCTTCGGCCACTCAGTCATCTCCAACTCTTTGAGACCCCATGGACTTCGGCATGTCAGGCTTCCTTGTTCTTTACTATCTCCCAGAGTTTCCTCAAACTCGTCCAAGGAGTCAGTGAGGCCATCCAACCATCTCATCCTCTGTCATCCCCTTCTCCTTCCACCTTCATTCTTTCCCAGCATCAGGGTCTTGTCCAATGATTCAGTTCTTCACATCAGGTGGCCAAAGTATTAGAGTTTCAGCCTCAGCATCAGTCCTTCCAATGAATATTCAGGACTGATTTTCTTTAGTACTGACTGATTTGATCTCTTTACTGTCAGTCTTCTACAATACCACAGTTCAAAAGTTTAAGTTCTTCAGCACTAAACTTTCTTCATGGTCCATCTCTCACATCCATACATGACTACTTGAAAAAACATAGCTTTGACTAGATGGACATTTGTCGGCAAAATAACGTCTCTGCTTTTTAATATGCTGTCTAGGTTGGTCATAGCTTTTCTTCCAAGGAGCAAGTATCTTAATTTCATGGCTGCAGTCACCATCTTCTGTGATTTTGGATCCCAAGAAAATAAAGTCTGTCACTATTTCCATCATTTTCCCATCTATTTGCCATGAAGTGATGGGACCAGATGCCATGATATTAGTTTTTTAAATGCTGAGTTTTAAGCCAACTATTTCATTCTTGTCTTTCACCTTCATCAAGAGGTTTTTTAGTTCCTCTTTGCTTTCACTATAAAGGCTGGTGTTTCCTGCATATCTGAGGTTATTGATATTTACCCTGGCAATTTGGATTCCAGCTTGTACTTCATCCAGCCTGGCGTTTTGCATAATGTACTGTGCATATAAGTTAAATAAGCAAAGTAACAATATACAACCTTGACATCCTTCTTTTCTAATTTGGAACCAGTCCATTGTTCCATGTCAGGTTCCAACTGTTGCTTCTTGACATTCATATAGATTTCTCAGGAAGCAGATAAGGTGGTCTGCCATTCTCTTCAAGAATTTTCCACAGTTTGTTGTGATTCACACAGTCAAAGGCTTTCATATAGTCAATGGAGCAAAAGTAGGTGTTTTTCTGAGCTTCTCTTGCTTTTTTGATGATCCAGCAGATGTTAGTAATTTGATCTCTGGTTCCTCTGCCTTTTCTAAATTCGGCTTGAACATCTGGAAGTTCTGGGTTCTTGGTTCATGTACTGTTGTTGTCTTAGGCTTACTTAAAATATCTTTCACTGGAGTTTGTTGGGGTCACTCTCAGCCAAACAACAAACTGCTGTGCAGCAGGGGTGAAAATGGACCAGATGTTGCTAAAACCTTCTACAATATACAGAACACCTAGTGATCACTCCATATGTCTCATTCTAACTGAAAGCAGGGAAGTGAAGGAGACACTCAACTGGTTTCATAAATCATTTCCACACTTCCCCTTTAAATTTCTGTGAGGAATATCCTTTTCCATTAACTTGAGATGCTAAGGCTTCCAATAACTATAGGGCCCTTTTGTTTGAGCCAAGTTAAAAATAATATTTTAAGTCCTCTTCCTATCCCATGTATTTTTGTTATAATTGTTTATTGGATAACAAGAGGGAGATGATGAGTCTCTTTGGTTTCCAAAACTGAAAGAAAACTTGAGGTAAGATTATTTGTTACAAATACAAAATTGGTAAAAAAATTTAATATATCTTTAGAGATTTAATGCATTTTAAGTTAGAATTGGATATGGCCCTTTCTTTCCATTATGGCAGGAAAAGTGGAAAAGATGTCACTGATTTAATAATGAAACATTTCCAAGGTTACTTGTAGTTTAAATTTTTCTATTTTTTCTTAACAACACATTATATGACTGTAGTATGGGAAAATTGTTTGCAGAAATGAAAACAGTTAATTTGACACTTTTTGTTTTTAATTCCTTCTTGTTAAATGTATGTTCTTGTGCCTTAAAAAAATTAGGAGAACTGCTTAATATGATGCATATCTGCCAAGAGAAGAGAAGTCTCATTCTTGAGAAAATAGACAATCACATTAGGATATCTGTATAAAAATGAAAATCAACTATTTGTGAGTCTTAAGGGAAATCACTAGTCTAAATAGGAATGCCAAAAGAACATACTATATAAGGAAAAAGGAGGGTCTTTTCCCATCATACTAAATTACACAGAAAGTAAACATAAATACAGTGATCATGGTGTATTTGTTTCTACTGCACTATTTGAATCCATGTCCCAAAGAAGAAACAATCAAGTGAAATTAAAATTAAGAGCATCTTTCTTGAATTTCTAAGTCTCAAATTAGCATTGAACGTGTTATTCAGGATACTAAATTTCAAAACTATTTTAATGAAGATATATATATATATATAATTTTTAGAATATATTCCCCATTTTTTCAGTGTTTAGAATGCAATTACTTAAATGAAAAATAATATGGGAATGAATTTGCTATTGAAATTGCTACAAAGGATGTAAGAAGAACAGAGACTGTATTTCTATCCTGAGTTGAAACTCAGTCCACTGCACAGTGACACCAAGAGGGAGACAACAGACCTTGCCCTCTTGACAGGTTACAGGCATGTTTGTGATAAATAAGATGAGTAGCCCCAGGCAATGTTGGGACAGGTAAGGATTCCACCATCATAATGGAGAAAATAGAGCTTCTAGAGTGGGATGGGGTTCAGAGTATGAGTCAGAAGCCTGTAAAAAATTGGAGGAGGCAATGAGCTATCCTGACACCTCCATCTTGTTGCCTCCCATAGAGGCTGTACAATATGACAGACTAGATAATCTTCAGACAACAGAGTGAATTTCTGGCTCAGTTCAGTTCAGTCGCTCAGTTGTGTTCGACTCTTTGGGACCCCATGAATCTCAGCATGCCAGGCCTCCCTGTCTATCACCAACTCCTGGAGTTCACTCAGACTCGCATCCATCAGTGGCATCCATCAGTCAGTGATGCCATCCAGCCATCTCATCCTCTGTCGTCCCCTTCTCCTCCTGCCCTCAGTCCCTCCCAGCATCAAAGTCTTTTCCAATGAGTCAACTCTTTGCATGAGGTGGCCAAAGTACTGGAGTTTCAGCTTCAGCATCCCTTCCAAAGAAATCCCAGGTTCGATCTTTAGAATGAACTGATTGGATCTCCTTGCAGTCCAAGGGACTCTCAAAAGTCTTCTCCAACACCACAGTTCAAACGCATCAATCCTTCAGTGCTCAACCTTCTTCACAGTCCAACTCTCATATCCAAACATGATCACAGGG
>SJYC01142009.1:0-10355 GCA_006408675.1 Madoqua kirkii
ACTGGAAAAAGCATAGTCTTGACTAGACAGACCTTTGATGGTAAAGTAATGTCTCTGCTTTCCAATATGCTGTCTAGGTTGGTCATAACTTTCCTTCCAAGGAGTAAGCATCTTTGAATTTCATGGCTGCAGTCACCATCTATAGTGATTTTGGAGCCCCTCAAAATAAAATCTGACATTGTTTCCACTGCTTCCCCATCTATTTCCCATGAAGTGATGGGACCAAATGCCATGATCATAGTTTTCTAAATGTTGAGCTTTAAGAAAACTTTTTCACTCTCATCAAGAAGCTTTTTAGTTCTTTTTCACTTTCTGCCATAAGGGTGGTGTCATCTGCATATCTGAGGTTATTGATATTTCTCCTGGCAATCTTGATTCCAGCTTGTGTTTCTTCCAGTCCAGCATTTCTCATGATGTACTCTGCATAGAAGTTAAATAAGCAGGGTGACAATATACAGCCTTGATGGACTCCTTTTCCTATTTGGAGCCAGTCTGCTGTTCCATGTCCAGTTCTAACTGTTGCTTCTTGACCTGCATATAGGTCCATACAATTTCTGTCCTTTATTGTGCCCATCTTTGCATGAAATGTTCCCTTGGTATCTATAATTTTCTTAAATAGATCTCTAATCTTTCCCATTCTGTTGTTTTCCTCTATTTCTTTGCATTGATCACTATTTTCTTTCATTGATCTACTCTTATTCAAACTGCACCAGGAAAGTCAATCACAGGAGACATTTCTCCCTAAACCCAAGTGTCACAACCAAGGCTACTATTAAGGAAAACTACTTGAAACTTAAAGCTGATGTGTCATGTCAGGTGTCTCACGTTCAGAACACATGCATAAAAGCTTGTGAAATTAATGTATTTGCTATAAGAAGATATTAAAATGAGAGGTAAGAGTTGGTTTACTTGGTATTAAATAACTTAAAATATCATTGTGTTACTAAAACAAATAAAAATATCATATTGAAAAATATTATACAAAGCATATGCGATAAAGTCAAATAGTACTTGTGATTCACTGTGACCAAGAAGCTCCTAGATATGCTTTTATTCTTTGCTGAAAATAGTTCAACAGAAATGCTTTATGTGTCATGTCAGGTGTCTCACGTTCAGAACACATGCATAAAAGCTTGTGAAATTAATGTATTTGCTATAAGAAGATATTAAAATGAGAGGTAAGAGTTGGTTTACTTGGTATTAAATAACTTAAAATATCATTGTGTTACTAAAACAAATAAAAATATCATATTGAAAAATATTATACAAAGCATATGCGATAAAGTCAAATAGTACTTGTGATTCACTGTGACCAAGAAGCTCCTAGATATGCTTTTATTCTTTGCTGAAAATAGTTCAACAGAAATGCTTTAGAGATGCCAGTCTGGAGCATCTAAACTATGTCTTAGAAATCTTCAACATCTGCTCTTTAAATGGGGTTCATAATTGTTTTCTATTTGGGAACAAATTGATTAAAGAGCTTGGTTATAAAAACTATACTCCTTGAGTGAACCTGGATGAAACGAGAAGATATTTTGCTTAGTGATATAAGCCAGTCACAGAAGGGTAAATGCCATGTGATCTTATTTATATGTGGAATCTAAAATAGTCAAACTCATAGAAGCAGAGTGTAGAGTGGTGGTTGTCAAGGGCAGAAGGTGGGGAGAATGAGAATATGCGGTCAAAGGATTTAAACTTACAGTTATGCGAGATGAATGAGTTTAAAGACCTAATGTAAACCATGGTCATAGCACATCTTAAATCTTCTCAAAGTATAAATACCATGGTATGCCACCCCACTCAAGTACTCTTGCCTGGAAAATCCCATGGACAGAGGAGCCTGGTAGGCTGCGGTCCATTGGGTCACAAAGAGTTGAACACGACTGAGTGGCTTCCCTTTCACTTATCACTTTTATGCATTGGAGAACAAAATGGCAACCCACTCCAATGTGCTTGCCTGGAGAATCCCAGGGATGGAGAAGTCTGGTGGGCTGCCATCTTTGGAGTCACACAGAGTTGGACACGACTGAAGTGACTTAGCAGCAGCAGCAGCAACTATGTGACAGACAAGTTATTTAGTTTGGCTGTGGTGATCTTTTCACCATGTATACACATATCAAAATATCAAGCTGTACACCTTAAATATACACAATTTTATATGTCAAATACGTCTCAATAAGGTTGTTTAGAAAATGTAAATAAGACTTTTAAAAAGAAAAAAATATTTAAAACTCAGTTATTTTGTTTTACTGTTATTGTTAACTTGAGAAAGCTAACTTAGCTTATAAATTATGTGGACTATACAATCTTCTCCTCACAAAGGTCAACTCTCATGAGACAAAGGAAATTAAATGCATTTTATATTTATGTCTATCAAATTTAATATGTTTTCTTAATGCAAATTAATAGACATTTGTTGTTGTTAGACATGAGTTTGAGCAAGATGGACAGCGAAGCCTGGCGTGCTGCAGTCCATGGTATCACAAAGAGTCAGACACGACTGAGCAACTAAACTATTGTTTTTAAGTTGCTAAGTCATGTTCGACTCTGTATCCACATGGACTGTAGCCTGCCAAGTCGTCTGTTCATGGGATTTTTCAGGCAAGATTAGTGGAGTGGGTTGCCATTTCCTTCTCCAAGGAATCTTCCTGAGCCAGGGATCTAATTCACATCTCATGCACAGGCAGGTGCATTCTTTACCACTGAACCACTAAGGAAGTCTAATAAGCTTTATTTAGCACCTAATTTTTTTCACAAGTTTCATACCAACCTCTAGGAGTGGGATATGATAAATGTTCTAGTGGGTTTGCCCATACTGAAGTGAAGTCGCTCAGTCGAATCCGACTCTTTGCGACTCCATGGACCCCTGCCAGGCTCCTTTGTCCATGGGATTTTCCAAGCAATAGTACTGGAGTAGATTGCCATTTCTTCTCCAGTGGATCTTCCTGACCCAGGGATTGAACCCAGGTCTCCTGCATTGTAGACAGACACTTTACCATAATGTGAAATTTATGTTTGTCTTAATAGATGAGAATAAATTAAGAATATGATAATTAAAAATAAAAAGAAAACATTCCTGAAAATTTCTGAAATTGTGGATGGGAATGTTTAATGGGTTTTCACAAAAATGGGAAAAAAAAAACCCTGTCAAATCTGATCCCAATTAGAAGTGACTGTTTCCACCCACTGAAAGAATTATAATTCTCATTCCTTTATCACAGCATAGCAGAAGATATAGTGTATAAAAATAGATAGCATATTCAGGGGAAGAGAAAGGGAGAGATAGTGTCAGAGACAGGCAGACAGAAACCAACAGCTCAGTGTCAACTGCCAGATTAGGAAGAGCAGCCAGCAAATAGGCCTTCCTAATAGAGTGGTGTCAAGTAAGGCTTAAGAAAATTATTGAGTACAAGCCAACATAATATCAGCAGCACAAAAACAGCATCACAGAGTTTATCTTCTAGGGCAAATATTATATGAGACACACGTGGAGTCAGTAGAATGTGGACAGAAGGAATTGATTAAGATGCTCTTGGGCCAACAGACCAAAGAACCACCTGGCTCTTCAGGTGACTTTGAAGCATATGTTCATTGTTACTTTTCGATGCATCTGTGTGCATATAACTAACTAGATAAATAGACATCTTTATACCATCTTCATGCTATAGTTCAATTAGCTTGCTTATTTCTAACAAATCTTTTTATTCTCTGTAAAAATCTGAATAGGTATAATAAACTCGAATATGGATTGGATCTGCCCTGTTAGTGTCAAGAAATGAATAAGAGAAGCCAGGTAAATCAAGCCTCTTAAATATGCTATCATAATGCAATTAAATTCTTTATCTCTTAATGTGCGACACATTCTACTTTAGCTAAACAAATGCTTTTTCTATTAAATATAATTCATTTCAAATTCTCTGGCTCTTAAAATGTCTATTCTCAGTGACTTTTCTATCAATTTTTTAAAGCTGGTTTGTTTCATATGAAGTTGTTCTACTTCTGAATTTCTGTCTTTGTGGTAGGATATCTAATATCTTCCTGTCCACACAGGGTAAGCTGGATAAGACATATGTACTTAGTTTATGAAATGGGATATGCCTTGTCATAGGCAGCTTGAGCGAAGCATCTTAAATTGGCATTCATGCAACTGAACAGCAGTCATTCCCTGCTTCAGGCAATATATGGCTTATTTTGCTTCCATTCTTGGTGGCCAGCACTTCTTAGGGAAGCTTTCTGAGGAACGATGACCATTAATATAAATTTGAAGTCAGAAAAAAGATGATCATGGAAAATTTCTATGCTGTGCCAGCATGCTCTGACAGACCTCTGTGATTTAGCATCCTTCTCTAACAGTATGAATTATAATTAAATCATAGACATATGGAAGGCAGTTAAATGTCATTTGAGCTGTCTACACAGGGAGGAGGAGGTATGAAAATAAAGAAATGGAAAAGTGTTTATAAAACCATCGTCAGAGGTGAAATGAGAGGACAATGCTATGGGAGGATGCTAGTCAACTTTTGGGCAAGAGAGAGTAGTATCATGGGAAAATAGTCTTTCCAGGAGGTTAACATCCTGCCACCCCTCCACCGATGACCATCCTGGCAACAATCTCAGCTTTTATGACCTCCACTACCTGATTTGTTTATTGGACTCAAAAGAACAAAGGATATACATGTCAGAAAACCATCAAACCGGATTTGCAGATGAATGCAATTCTGGGGTTAACGTTGGCAGCCAACTCTCTTAGGGAAGAGGTGATGATCTTCCACATTAAGTGTCTTCCTGAGAAGGAGGGACTCTGGGTGGTGACAGGAACGGTAGTATCAGATTATGTGATGCAGCTCCATGAAGCCTTGCACATCCCCTTGTTTGCTTTCTTCTATCTGGGAACAGAAATGAGTGTTTACCAACCTATCTTGTCACCTGGTTGATGAGTTGAATAAAGGGAGTCATACAAATTTTTTGCTTCCCCAGTGCATACAAATAATGTTACCTTTATACTGTACAGTAGTCCACTAGGTGTGTAATAGCATTATGTATAAAAAATGTACACACTTTAATTAAAAAATACTTTATTGCTAAAAAAAAATGCTAACCCTGAGCATTCAGTGAGCCATAATCTGTTTTACAATAGTATCTTCAAAGATCACTGAACTCAGATTACCATAATGAATATAACAGTGATGAATTTTGAGAATTGCTAGACTGTGTCACAGTGACATGAGGTGTGCAAACTAGCAACAATCTCAGCTTTTATGACCTCCACTACCTGATTTGTTTATTGGACTCAAAAGAACAAAGGATATACATGTCAGAAAACCATCAAACCGGATTTCCAGATGAATGCAATTCTGGGGTTAATGTTGGCAGCCAACTCTCTTAGGGAAGAGGTGATGATCTTCCACATTAAGTGTCTTCCTGAGAAGGAGGGACTCTGGGTGGTGACAGGAACGGTAGTATCAGATTATGTGATGCAGCTCCATGAAGCCTTGCACATCCCCTTGTTTGCTTTCTTCTATCTGGGAACAGAAATGAGTGTTTACCAACCTATCTTGTCACCTGGTTGATGAGTTGAATAAAGGGAGTCATACAAATTTTTTGCTTCCCCAGTGCATACAAATAATGTTACCTTTATACTGTACAGTAGTCCACTAGGTGTGTAATAGCATTATGTATAAAAAATGTACACACTTTAATTAAAAAATACTTTATTGCTAAAAAAAAATGCTAACCCTGAGCATTCAATGAGCCATAATCTGTTTTACAATAGTATCTTCAAAGATCACTGAACTCAGATTACCATAATGAATATAACAGTGATGAATTTTGAGAATTGCTAGACTGTGTCACAGTGACATGAGGTGTGCAAACCCTGTTGGAAAAAGGACAAGAATACATTTGCTCAATGTACAGTTGCCACAAACATTTAATTTGTAAACCACCCAATATCTGTGAAGTGAAACAAGGCAAAGCACAATAAAATGGCTATGCCTATATACATTTATTATGTGATGATTTCTTTAAAGTCAGTGATCCCTGAAAGGCTGCAAATTCTTCTTTTGCAGTTCTCTGTCTCCAGCTATTTGCACCTTACCTAACACATAGTATAGACACTCAATAATTATTTTCAGAAGATGAAATATAACATAAATCAGGTTTATTCAGATATATAATTTTGTGGCCTCCTAATGTTATTGTCAAATTCAAACTTAAATTGAAGAAAGTAGGGAAAACCACTAGACCATTCAGGTATGACCTAAATCAATTCCCTTATGATTATACAGTGGAAGTGACAAATAGATTCAAGGGATTAAATCTGACAGACAGAGTGTCTGAAGAGTTATGGACAGAGGTTCATGACATTGTACAGGAGGCAGGGATCAAAACCATCCCAAAGGAAAAGAAATCCAAAAAGGCAAAATGGTTGTCTCAGGAGGCCTTACAAATAGCTGTGAATAAAAGAGAAGCAAAAGGCAAAGTAGGAAAGATATACACATTTGAATGCAGAATTCCAAAGAATAGCAAGGAATTATAAGAAAGACTTTCTCAGCAATCAATGCAAAGAAATAGAGGGAAAAAAAGAACAGGGAAGTCTAGAGATCTCTTCAAGAAAATTAGAGATTCCAAGGGAATATTTCATGCAAAGATGGACAGAAATATATGGATCTAACAGAAGAAGATATTAAGAAGAGGAATGAGAAGTCAAGTGGGCATTAGGAAGCATCACTATGAACAAAGCTAATGAAGGTGATGGAATTCCAATTGAGCTATTTCAAATTCTAAAAGATGAGTGAAGAGAAACTAAAAAGCTTCTTGATGAACATGAAAGAAGAGAGTGAAAAAGTTGGCTTAAAGCTCAACATTCAGAAAACTGAGATCATGGCATCTGGTCCCATCACTTCATGGGAAATAGATGGGGAAACAGTGGAAATAGTGGCTGACTTTATTTTTATGGGTTCCAAAATCACTGCATATGATGACTGCAACCATGAAATTAAAAGATGCTTACTCTTTGGAATGAAAGTTATGACCAACTTAGATAGCATATTCAAAAGCAGAGACATTTCTTTGCCAACAAAGGTCCATCTAGTCAAAGCTATGGTTTTTCCAGTGGTCATGTATGTTTATTAGAGTTGGACTGTGAAGAAGCTGAGCACTGAAGACTTGGTGCTTTTGAACTGTGGTGTTGGAGAAGACTCTTGAGAGTCCCTTGGAGACTTTCAACCAGTCCATCACAAAGGAGATCAGTCCTGGGTGTTCACTGGAAGGTCTGATGCTTAAGCTGAAACTCCAGTACTTTGGCTACTTCATGTCAAGTGTTGACTCATTGGAAAAGACTCTGATGCTGGGAGGGACAGGGGGCAGGAGGAGAAGGGGACAACAGAGGATGAGATGGCTGGATCGCATCACTGACTCAATGGACATGAGTTTGGGTAAACTCCAGGAGTTGGTGATGGGAGGGAAGCCTGGTGTGCTACGATTAATGGGGTCACAAAGAGTCAGACATGACTGAGCAACTGAACTGAACTGAACTGAAAAGATGATGCTGTGAAAGTGCTTCACTCAGTATGCTAGCAAATTTGGAAAGTTCAGCAGTGGCCACAGGACTGCAAAAGGTCAGTTTTCATTCCAACCTCAAAGAAAGGCAGTGCCAAAGAATGCTCAAACTACTACACTATTGCACTCATCTCACATGCTAGCAAAGTAATGTTCAAAATTCTCCAAGCAACGCATCAACAGTACATCAGCCGTGATCTTCCAGATGTTCAAGCTGGATTTAGAAAAGGCAGAGGAACCAGAAATCAAATTGGCAACATCCTCTGGATCATCAAAAAAGCAAGAGAGTTCCAGAAAAACATCTACTTCTATCATGCTAGCAAAGTAATGTTCAAAATTCTCCAAGCAACGCATCAACAGTACATCAGCCGTGATCTTCCAGATGTTCAAGCTGGATTTAGAAAAGGCAGAGGAACCGGAAATCAAATTGGCAACATCCTCTGGATCATCAAAAAAGCAAGAGAGTTCCAGAAAAACATCTACTTCTAGTTTATTGACTATACCAAAATCTTTGACTGTGTGGATCACAACAAACTCTGGAAAATTTTTCAAGAGATGAGAATACCAAACCACCTGACCTGCCTCTTGAGAAATCTGTATGCAGGTCAGGAAGTAATAGTTAGACCTGGACATGGAACAACAGACTGGCTCCAAATCAGGAAAGGAGTAGGTCAAGACTGTATATTGTCACCCTGCTTATTAAACTTATTTTCAGAGTACATAATGTGAAATGCCAGGCTGGATGAAGCACAAGCTGGAATCAAGATAGCCAGGAGAAATACCAATAATGTCAGATATGCAGATGACATCACCCTTATGGCTGAAAGTGAATAAAAACTAAAGAGCCTCTTGATGAAAGTAAAAGAGGAGCATGAAAAAGTTGAGTTAAAACTCAAAATTCAGAAAACTAAGATTATGGCATCTGGTCCCATTACTTCATGGCAAATAGATGGGGAAATAATGGAAACAGTGACAGACTTTATTTTAGAGGGGTTCAAAATCACTGCAGATGGTGACTGCAGCCATGAAATTAAAAGATGCTTGCCCCTTGGAAGAAAAGCTATGACCAACCTAGATAGCATATTGCAAAGTAGAGACACTACTTTATCAACAAAGGTCCATCTAGTCAAAGCTTTGGTTTTTCCAGTAGTCACGTATGGATGTGAGAGTTGGACTATACAGAAAGATGAGCACCGGAGAATTGATGCTTTTGAACTCTGGTGTTGGAGAGGACTCCTAACTGTCTCTTGGACTGCAAGGAGATTCAGCCAGTCCATCCTAAAGGAAATCAGTACTGAATGCTCAGTGGAAGAACTGATGCGGAAGTCGAAACTTCAATACCTCGGCCATCTGAAGCAAACAACAGACTCATGGAAAAGACCCGGCTGCTGGGAAAGATTGAAGGTGGGAGGCGAAGTGGACAACAGAGGATGAGATGTTTGGATGGCATCACTGACACAATGGACATGTAGTTTGAGTAGCCTTTGGGTGTTTGTGATGAATAGGGAAGCCTGACGTGCTGCAGTCTATGGGGTCGCAAAGACTTGGACATGACTGAGTGAACTGAAGTGATCAGAGAAATCAGAGAAGGATGGGCAGTCTGAGCTGTAGAAGCATTGATATATTTGTGAAACTAATTCTGTCAAAGTTTGACTAGAAAGAGATAGGAAAGCCTACACAGGTTGGAGTCCTGTTGCAGAAGGCGAGTTGCTGAAGTGTTTGGACTTTTACCCAGTAACAGAGTCATTGAAGCATTTCAAGAAGGGATTTGCATGATAATATTAGACTTTAGGATCATTTCCCAGTAGCAATATAGAAGGTATATTCGAGGCAACTGAGCATAAGAGAAAAAATAGGTACAGACACTATTGTGAAGTTTTAGATGATAAGTCATAGCACAGTGACATGGCAGAGAATTCAAGATTATTTTGGAATGTGAATATGACTGTCAAGTAAGTTTGCTTAAACGTAGGGATGAGGCAGAGAATGGAGACAGAATGATGGCCTGATTTTGGCTTGGTGTATGGAGAAGGCAATGGCACCCCACTCCAGTACTCTTGCCTGGAAAATCCCATGGACAGAGGAGCCTGGAAGGCTGAGGGTCTGACACGACTGAGCCACTTCACTTCCACTTTTCACTTTCATGCCTTGGAGAAGGAAATGGCAACCCACTCCAGTGTTCTTGCCTGGAGAATCCCAGGGAGGGGGGAGCCTGGTGAGCTGCCATCTCTGGGGTCGCACAGAGTAGGACACGACTGAAGCGACTTAGCAGCAGCACTATATTTGCCAAATGCTTTGAAAATATCCATCCCACTGAATTTACAGCCAAGGAGTGAAGGACAGTACTGTGCTTATGAACATCTTTTCTTGTATATTAATTTGTACTCATGTGACAACAAAATATGATAATGATTTAAAAAGTTTAAAGACAATCAAGAGACTATGTTCTTGTGGAAAAGGTTTAGTCTTCATATAAGACGACTCGTATTTTAAATTCAGCTCTATTATCTACTATGCAACTCTGCAAAAGTTGTATAACTTAATCAGAATTCAGTTTCTTTGTATGGGAAATGAATATGATTATCACAAGCTAATGATGTTGATGTAAGAATGAAATAGGAAAATATAAATGCTTGCCAAGCCCAATATAATATATATGATGCAGCTTAATAAAATTTAATTTGCCATAGGAATAAATATATGTATCAAGAGATATTTTTCTTAATATTTCATGAGATTAGGTATGGGTGGAAATAATTAGAACAGGCTTGATTTGTTGAGTAAATATTTTAGGC
>SJYC01142011.1:0-19439 GCA_006408675.1 Madoqua kirkii
TTTTTTTATTAATTTAAAACTTTGTTCTATTTTACAATACTGTAATGGTTTTGCCATACATTGACATAAATCAGCCACAGGTATACACGATCTCCTAATGCCGAAGCCCCCTCCCACCTCCCACTCCACACCATCTCCCCGGACCTTCCCGTACACCAGCCCCAAGCATCCTGTATCCTGTATTGAACATAGACTGGTGCTTCATTTCTTATATGATAGTATACATGTTTCAGTGCCATTCTCCCAAATTATCCCACCCTCTCCTTCTCCCTCAGAAGCCAAAAGTCCGTTCTATACCTCTGTGTCTCTTGTGTTGTCTCACTTACAGGGTCATAATTACTAACTTTCTAAATTCCATATATATGCGTCAGTATACTGTATTGGTGTTTTTATTTCTGGCTCACTTCACTCTGTATAATCGGCTCCAGTTTCGTCCATCTCGTTAGAATTGAGTCAAATTTATTCTTTTTAAGGGCTGAGTAATACTCCATTGTGTATATGTACCAAACCATTCTTATCCATTCATCTGCTGATGGACATCTAGGTTGTTTCCATGTCCTGGCAACTATATACAATTTAGTCATTATTTATTCAATTATTCCATCATCATCCTTTGTAGGATTCCAATTAGAGATGGTAGACAGATTTTTCCCCCACATGTCACTATGTCTGTTTTATTTTGTCTTTGATTTTTCTGTGTTCAAGTGTGCATCATTTATATTGTTAGGAAATAAAATTCACTATTTATTTGTTGCTGTTTTCTGTAGTGTCAAGTCAGTCATAAAGCCTATCCAGGGAATTTTTAATTTTAGTAACTGTATTTTTCAACTTCAAGTGTTCCATTTGGTTCCTATTTCCATTGCTTTGCTTATATATAATTATATGAGTATATTTATCATGAAACATTATTTAATATATTTTTATAGTTGCATTTAAATTCTTATCTGATAATTCCATCATCTATTTTACTTATGAGCCAACTTCTTTTGTCTGATTTTTCCTATCTGCTTTTGGGTCATAAATTTTTGGTTCTCCATGTGTCTAGCTTTTTTATTTTTAAATTATTTTGGAGTAAAGTTGATTTACAATGTTGTGTTAGTTTCAGGTGTACACCAAAATGAATGATAAAAATGAACTTATATTCAAAATAGAAAAAGACACACAGACTTCAAAATCAAACTTATGGCTATCAAAGGGGAGATATGGGGAAAAGTGATAAATTAGGATTATATATGGGTTTCATATATACATACTGCTACTGCTACTGCTACTGCTAAGTCACTCAGTCATGTCCGACTCTTGTTCTAAGGGTAGTTTCAGAATAAATCTGAGGAAATCATTATTAAATTTGAGCTGAATGAGAGATTCTTTCAGTTGCAAGCATTGGAAACCCAGGCTCAAACTGGCTTAAAATGTAAGTGGATTTATTAGGTTATTGCAAATGGAAAATCTAAAGGTGGCTGTCTTTGAGCATGGCTCAATAAAGGAATTAGCTCAGATTCTCTCACATTATACTTCCTATTATGTTTCCTTGATTTTTCAATTGTATGGCTCTATTCATGGTTACAAGTACCATAACAACTAAAGCTATATTACTCTTTGTCCTTTCTAGACCATGCTATATCCTAAAGATAAACGGGTACCTTAGGAAGGAACTAGAAATAGTGAAAATCTATTCACCTATTCCATAAGCAGAGGAAACAGGGTCAATTCTACTTTTTTTTTTTTTACTATATAATCTTATTGTTTTAATGACTACAGGTTAGCTGTTATGTGTTTATATATTGTTATTAAAATTCATCAGGACAACTGTAACAAACTTTCAGTCTTGGAACTATATATGAAAAAGATGAGTAAAAATAAAATAAATTGTGATAGTTTCTGGGCTTTTATGCATCTGAAAAACTGGCAGTTTTCTGATCCATACATGAAGCATTAATTAAATTGCAGGAAAATAAAATAGACAAATGAAATATCTGGCACAATCAGTAAAACACTAGTGTATGACTTTCCCCATATGACCAAGAATACACTAGCAGGGACAGGGAAGATTTCTTTTAGTACTAAAAGAGTCTTTAAAACTTCTTTTTCTCATCTGCTTCACGTTTAATTATAAACTCACTTAAAAGATGGAATGGGAACAAATGTGTGAACAGTATATGACAGACAAGCTTATTTATGACCTCATTTAAGTCATCGGATTTGGAATTATCTCAAAGAAGGTAACAATGACAAAGAGAGAGGATACTTAATTTGCCACATTTCACAGAAATTATCAAGTGGTAGAGTGAGGGTAATAAACCAAATAGGCTACCTGCGAAGGCACTTCCTACCCTTTTCGTTGTGCTGTTGCTTTAACTTACTAACTTATAATATTTTCAGTGAATATACTGAAATCAGTCCAGTTAATTTCCTGAGAGATGTCTAGGTCATCACCTCTTGGATCTACTTCCCGGCACATACCTTCCAGTTAGTGGAGCTGACATCTGTCTCCTGCCTCCTCTTCACAGCAGCAGGATCACATCTCTGTGGGTGAAGAAGTCAGCTGAGACCAGCTTTTCATGTGGACAGGTTTGATCTTGTGTATAGTTAACAAAACTGTTAGAATTGTTTTATCTCGGTATTGATATTTCTATACTTTTCACCACCACTCTTTTAAAGGATCCCAGAATTGAACTGACTTCTTTGTTCCACAATCAGAATGATTTAAATGACAACATTTGCTAAAAGTGAAAAGAGTCTGGTTACATTTACAACAAAAATTAGATGACTAACACTTGGTTTCCTAAAAGCACATTTAGACAGCCTATATAGGTAAGTGATAGAAAGTTGGGGAAAGCAAAGGGAAAGATAAAGTTGACTGATAGGTAGGAAATCCTCAGAGGAAAAAGACTGAGAATAGTAAAATATTCCCTGTTGCCTCTGAATATCTCTTAGGTTGGGAAAGGAAATGGGAAGAAATGCCAGGGTAATCTGTCTCTATTTATCAAATCATACTATAGGAATTCTTTTCTAAACTTAAAATTTTGCCTTTCTTCCTGTTGTGTATCTATTTCTTAGAACCACAAAATTGTTTGTCTATTTAAAGAAAAACACATTTTGTAGAGTGTGATATCATAATAATCTATGTCTTGAAATTCTTGGCTGTGGCATTTTTAAAGAAATTGTGAGAGGTTTAACTAATTTTTTTTTCAAATAAACATTTTTCTTCTGAGGAATGTGAAGCTGTGTGTATGCCCTACCTCTATTTCATTTTGTGTTTCTCTAGAAAGACTGTACAACTCATGGTTGTTTAGCTTCCAGTTGCTAAGAAGAAACATAAGTTTTTCTGACCACCAAGGTCACCTAATCATCCATCGCAATCAAGGGATTTGTAAATGTCACTTGTTCACATATTTTCAGCTGCTAAGATGAGTATGATGACTTGGCCTGAGTGCTAAGTTTTTCTCTTCTCTGACCTCTAAAATATAAGTGTTTGATTACCACCAGGGAACTGAAAACTAGAATTTCCCTCTAGGAAGTTGCTTAATCAAACCCATTCAATATGTTTGTATCTGTGTTAGTTGAACCACTTGCTGGGTTAACTTTAAAGCCCATCTTCTCTTAAAGTGCTTTCTTTGCCCTTTTTGTGAAAATTAATTTTTTTTTTATTGAAGGAGAGTTGCTTTACAGAATTTTGCTCTTTTCTGTCAAACCTCAATATAAATCAGCCAAAGGTATACATATATCCCCTCCTTCTTGAAGTTCCCTCCCATCTCCCCCCCATCCACTCCTCTAGGTTGATACAGAGCCCATATTTGAGTTTCCTGAGCCATACGGCAAGTTCCTGTTGGCTAGTTTACATGAAGTGATGTAAATTTCCATTTACTCTTTCCATACATCTCACCCTTTCCTTCCCTTTCCCCATGTCCATAAGTCTATTCTCTATGTCTGTTTCTCCTTTGCTTTGGCTCTTTAGTTGGTTAAATTCTTGAGTAGGAAACTGCAAATTCTCTTTTTTAACTAACTGACACAATTAAATTTTTATCAGCAAATATAAATTAAATTCAACAATATCTATATATCATTGGCCTAAGATATGTACTCATGAAGGTATATTTAAGATATCTTTTTCTTGGTTAATCAGATTTCTATTGTCATATGAACATAATGAACGTCTTGGAAGAAACCAGACTGACTATTTCACTCTGAAAGCCTGCGTCCAAGCTGATAAACAGGTAGCTTGTACATAATAGTTAAGTGCTCTTGGGCTTCCCAGGTGGCTCAGTGGGTAAAGAATTCACTCGCAATGAGGAGACGTAGGTTCAGTCCTTGGGTCAGGAAAATCCCCTGGGTGAGGGCATGGCAACCCACTCTAGTATTCTTGCCTGAGAATCCCACGGACAGAAGAGTCTGGTGGGCTACAGTCCACGGGGTCGCAAAGAGTTGGACAGAACTAAAGCGACTGAGCACTCACACACGGGGAAAATACAGAAAGTAAGCAGAATCTGGAAGGCAACATTTGTAAGAATAAGAAAGAATTGGGTACTACTAGAGATTTAATGACTTTTAGCTCGAGAACAAGCCAGATTCAACACTGCATGTGAAGAGTTTAAGGGCAGCCACAGCCAGTGGAAAGAGAGACTTTAGTGGAGGTGAGATCCAGTGAGAAGAGCCTCGATTCTGTGTATTTGCACTGCCCACATCTCTGACTGGCTCCTGCATGATGCAGATGCCAAGAGCTTCAGTGCAAGTTACATGTCTCCCCAAGAAACAGAGCTGGCAGTTTGAGTTCATCCAAGTTAGCTGTCAACTAGAACAAAAGCAAGTAATACCCTTTAGAGGAAAAGTATGTAATTTGACTCTTCGAACCAAAGTATTTACAATAAAGGTCATAGAACTCAAAACTATCCAACATATTAATATAAAAAATAGCAGCTCTATAGCACAGAGAGTTCAATTTTGTGCTTTTTGATGACCTAGAAGGGTGGAATGGTCGGGGCAGTGCTCAAGAGAGAGGGGATATATTTATACATATGGCTGATTTCCGATGTTGCACAGCAGAAACTAACATAACATTTTAAGGTAGTTATATTCCAATTCCTAAAACAGCAACAAAAGGAAAACATGAACTATCCTTGAGAGAAACTAGAGCACTGGTGACTTTGTGACTGCTTGAGATTTAAAATGATCTTTAAACTCTCAATATTCTATAGGGATGAAAAGACTAAGGGAGTTGCTCTGACACCAACAAAGACATATTGTTCAACAGCCACTTTGTATGTGACCAAGGAGAGTAACAGAGAAGGAAAAACCTCAAAAGATACAGGATTTTGTGCTTGACAGAGGAGGAGGCTAGGAAAATGGAATGCTTGCCATTGTGAGGGCATCAAGGAGCCTGTTTTTATTCAGAAAGAAAAATTAGTTAAATGTGTGGCAATCCCAAAGGTGAAAAGCAAGTTGCCAAATATTTACAGCTCTGGTTTCTGGAGGCATGAATAGAATTTCACTTTCGGAAATTTATTGTGTATACATGGGATCATATGTTTAATTACTAAGTGATTAGTAGGTAACTTAATAACAAATTACTTATGAGACATGTTGATTATACATGTCAGTAGTAGGTCAGAGGATTTAAGTGCAATGTAAGATCATTCATTCATACATAGTTTTACTTTCCTCTTTAGCCTAGCAAGTGTTAACATTTAAAATAGCGGTCACTGCTCTTCTAGATTTCTGAATGATTCCTAGGAACATTATGGATAAGAATTATAGTGAGAAATGAGTTTTTGTTATTTAAAATATAAACTATTTGTCAAATATGAAGTATCTGGCATTGCTGGTTTATTTTAGTGAAACATCACATAGACTGACCATTGAGTAAACTTAGCCAACTGTTTTTGTTTTCCCTCTTGGCTATGATAAGTCATTCATGAGGTCTCTGTTACATGTAATGTCTTCGATCTTCCAGACTTTTTGCTGAAACTCTGAACACTTTGCTGTTCTGCTTCATCTGTTACTGATAACCCCTATCTCTTTCATGGCCAGCTATTAGAAGTTTCTTTACATTGAGTCTTATTATAAATTCAAAGATTCTACAATTTAGAAGGTGTTTTTCAATCTCCCTCTGACAAAATTTGTTCACTTGTAAATAAGGATAATAAAAGTTTACTCTCTAGAGAGTGATTACAGAGATTTAAAAGTAGATGTTAAGAATTTAGATACGCCTGGAGATGTTACCACAATCATCATTTATCACATCACTTCAGAACCTAGTGGCTCAGATGCTAAAGAATCTGTCTGCAATACAGGAGACCTGGATTAAATTCCTGAGTTGAGAAGATCCCCTGGAGAAGGGAGTGGCTACCCACTTCAGTATTCTTACCTGCAGAGTTCCAATGACAGAAGAGCCTGGCGGGCTATAGTCCATGGGGCTGCAAAGAGCTGGACATGTCTGAGCAAATAATACTGTCACTTTCCAGCACAATCACCATCTCTGCAGTCTTATGGCAAACATGGAAAAGTTTAATATGATTTCTTATACTGTGTTCAGAACTGCTGGATCACCTAGAAATTATTTCCTAAGCATTTCATTCAGATATTGTGATTGTGTCACCTTATGTAACCAAAATTTCATTCTCTTGAGGTCTTCCATTATAAACAAGACAGAAGATTTATAAGTTGAAGATACTTTCAAATTTATCTATAAATTTTCATGCATATGCTTGGCCATGTCTCTTTATATTTAAGTGAATCAAAGCAGGAAATTGTAATTCTTATAGAGATTCCCTCTCTAAATTCTCATCAAAATCTCTTTAACTCTCACTCTATCAATATACCTGCAAGTGAAACACCTTTTTCCTTTTGATGAGAAAATGATATTTCATATTATAAGAGATTCTTCACAACCTTATGGTATGAGAATCATACAGCTTGAGACTTTCTGACTTTTATCTCAATATGCATGCTCTGATTTTTTAATTAAAAATAAATACAACTAGCACTGAAACACATACATAATCATATGTAAAATTAGATAGCCAGTGGAAATTTGCTTAAGATGCAGAGAGCTCAAATCTGATGCTGTGTGACAACCTAGAAGGGTGAAATGGGAGTTGGACACTCTCAGCTCAAGAGAGGGGACATATGTATGCCTATGGCTGATTCATGTTGATATATGGGAGAAACCAACCCAATAGTGTAAAGCAGTTATCTTCTGATCAAAAATAAGTGAAGTTAAAAAATACAGTTATAATCAAAGCACACATAGATGAAAACCATACCAAATAAAAATAAGATATCAAAAGCACTACCATTTCCATAGAGGGTTTAAAATAGACACTGAAAAGGAAAGGAAATATATGAAGAGGTAAAAAAATTAATTTAAAATTTTCATATTTATACCTGGCAATACGAAGGAAGCTATTTTTTGACTAGGGAAATATTTGATGATTTATGTTAAAAAAAAAAAAAACTGAGCGTCTGCCTGGGATGCTGGAGAACACCATTCAGTCCCTGGGTCTAAATTTAGCAGTGCTAATTAGGAAAACCACAAGCTGACAAAAGCATCTACTATTTGTTTCCCGTGCATAGTGGGTCTATAACTGCAGCTCCGTATATGCAAACTACAGCTTAGAGCATTTCTGAACACTTATGGTGTCCCCTTTCTGGGCTACACTTTCTTCTCTGAAAGAGAAAGGAAATCTAGTCCGAAAGCTTCAGTAGTCTTTGCTTCCATTTTCCTTATCTGTCCAACAACTGATTATACCCTATTTGACCATGTCCAACAATACATCTCACCTCAGTATCGTCTTCCTTTCGTCCTTCCTACATAAAAGGGAATTCATGATTATCCTCTTTTCTAGTTATTACTTTTACACTGGAATTATTAAAATTGTGTATCTTAAATCTTGTAACTCAGCAAATAGATACTCATGGAGCTTTTGGATTTTGCTTCCTTGAATGGTGAGATAAGGCTATGTATGTTCGTAGTGTAGAAAGTGTTCAGATCCCTACACTGATGATAATATGTGTGCTGTGCTCTGTCACTCAGTCATGTCCAACTCTGTCCAACCACGGGACGCTCATTCGTGTCCAACTCTACATGGACTGTAGACCGCCAGGCTCTTCTGTCCATGGAATTCTCTAGTAAAGAATACTAGAGTAGGATGCCAGGAAGATGCTCAAAAATATTTGTCCTCAGAATATTCCAAGTAACTCTAGTGACAGCATTTAAGATACATTGAATACTCATAGAAAGCTATCACTGAGAAGACTGTCTCCTTTTTTTATTTCTTGCCTAGCAGTATCATATGATATATATTCAAAAACAAATAAAAAACATACTTTTTTGATTATTCTTTTGACAACTTATGATCCTCAAATTATGCATTTTCAAATGTCTGCATTCGTTTTCTGTAGAAATGGGAGATTTCCATGGATAGCTCCTGTTGCAGCTAATGACAGCCATATAATTTAATCCAAAAACTGCTTCTGTTGGCGCATCTATTATAAACCTGCATTTCTGATGATAATTCACCCGATTTTTTTCTCCCATCACTGGAAAAATGACGACAAAATGACTTTGATAATATAACTGCAGATTTCTCCCTCCAGTAGCTCTGTATGGTTTTAAGATAATAGACAGGAAACAAGGGAACAAGCCAGGATGCCAACATTCCTGTGGTGTGTTTTTTTTTTTTTCATAAAAATGAATTGGGTGTGCTTCAATATACATCAAAATAATAGCCCAGCTGTTATTTGCATGCATTTCAAAAGTGGTGACAGAAGTTTTAAAAACGTGAAATTACCTGAGAGTTAAAAACTATCCTGTGAATTGATGATAACCAGAAAAAAGTTTTTGGCAACACATCTGTGGTTTGCAGCATCTATTCAACCAAGATGGAAAATTCAGAACTATATACTATAAAATAAATGTTAGCTAATGAAAGAATCTTGTGGGTTTCTTGCTAATAAATTAAGTGTTGCTTACAGGAAGGAATGATCTAGTTCTTTGTTTTGAGGTAGATATTTCAGAAAGGGAGGGGGGCATTCCCTTTGATTTACCTTGTAACAAGAACTCTTAACAGCCGGTCATGCTTGTGATTCAGAATCCCTGACTCTGGTAACGTATTTCTGTGTTTCTCCATCTGAAAAGAGGAGGTATCCTTAAACAGAATATGAAATTGAAAATGAAAATGAAAGCCTTAGTCTCTCAGTCATGTCCAACTCTTTGTGATGCCATGGGTCGCAAGTTAACTCAGTGTTTGTGGAACTGAAGGGTTCGTGAAATGAAAAAGTAACAGTCACAGCTCACTCTCTGAGACCCCATGGAATGCAGCCTACTAGGCTCTTCTCTCCATGGAATTCTCTAGGCAAGAACACTGGAGTGGGTTGAGTTGGAAAGGGGATCTTCCAGACCCAGGGATTAAATCCAGGTCTCCCACACTGCAGGCAGACTCTTCACGCTCTGAGCCATATAAATAGTTCATTTAGAAATCACTACTCCCTCAGAGAGTAAAGAATCTGCCTCCAATACAGGAGACTTGGGTTTGATCCCTAGGTCTGGAAGTTCTCCTGGAGTAAGAAACATATTTCCTAGTCTACTCCAGTATTCTTGCCTGGAGAATTCCATAGACAGAAGACTTGGTGGTCCGCAGTGCTTGTGGTCTCAGAGAGTCAAGTGCGACTATCACTTTTTCATTTTCATGAACTGCTTAGTTCACAAACAATGAGTTAATTCTCCCTAGTACAGTATCAGTTATCTCACTGAAATTTGTCTGCAGAGATCATCACTATTTACAAAACTGTACCCTATTTTGATGTAAAACATATGCATTTTGTTTGCTTTAAGCTTTTAGTAATTTCACACATAAAAATATATGCCAGTTTACATAGGATTTAATTCAGAAAAGTTTTCTGTGATCTGGCAAAACAAATTTTGACAACTCAAACACTCCTTAAGCTTTGTGATTTCTAAGTAGCTGTCAGTCTGAATATTATAACCAGTTCTTATTCAGTAAGGAGTTAATGCTGTCACTTAATTCACTAATAACTAGTCTAAAAATTCATTTTCCTTCATTGTTCTCAGAGTCTTTATTTGCACTTTCCACATTTGTGTTTTGTCTCTCTTTAATGCATCAGTAACTATATCTATTAAGGCATGCCATACATAAAGTGAAAGTTGCTCAGTCTTGTCCAACTCTGCGACCCCATGCACTATACAGTCCATGAAATTCTCCAGGCCAGAATACTGGAGTGGGTAATTATTCCTTTCTGCAGAGTTTCTTCCCAACCCAGGACAAACCCACATCTCCTGCATTGAAGGTGGATTCTTTACCAGCTGAGCCACAAGGGAAGTCCCATGCCACACATATGCCATATATATGCCTATGTATGCCATACATATGATACATACACACATATATATGTATATATGTACACATGCCATACATATGCCATCCATATGTATATATAAATACCTAACCTACATAACGCTAAATATTGATACTTACAAATTTTGTGTATAAAATGATACAGACATATACAAATGCATATCTTCTTCAAACGGGGCTTGCACATTGCTCAAGATGTAGGATTTTGATACCTTAAATGAAACCCATTCTCCTGAAAGTATTTTCTGCTATTCTTAGTCTCTGTGCTACATAGAATGCATTTCAGCTTTGTGTTATTTAGACAAGGTTCTTAGCCTCTCTTGGAATTAGTTTGATCATCTGCAGAAAATTAAGTAAGATTTCATTTCCCCCATGCTTGTGCAAATTAAGGTCATTATCCTACATGAACCATTTAGGTTCTTGCTAGCTCCTTGCTTAGAAAATTGTGCTCAATAAAAGTATCAATCATTTCTAAATTCTAAAATGTTATGATAACAAATCCTTCATTTACTCTCTGAACTCTGCACCAATTCTCCCCCCGCCCCTTGGTGAAGTATAGCTGATCTATAGTATTAGTTTCAGGGGCATGACGTAGTGATTTGACATTTTCATAGATTTCACATGATGCAAAGTTATTATAAAATATTGAATATAGCCCCTGTGCTGTATATTACATCCCCATGTCCTATTTATTTTATTACTTGTAGTGTGTACTTCTGAATTTCCTTCACCTATTTTGCCCATCCCCATATTTCCTCCCCTCAGGGAACTACTAGTTTTTGTTTCTGTTTCAATTTTTAGTTTTCACCTATAAGTGAAAACATAAAGTATTTGTCTTTTTACATTTGACATTTCACTCAACATAATACCGTCCAGGTCATAGATGGCAAGAAAAAATTTTCATTTGTTTTTTATGGCTGAGTCATATAAATTATTTTACTGTATGTACATACAATCTACTTATTCATTTGTCTTTCTATGGTTGCTTAGGCTGATTCCATATCATGACTATTTTAAACAATTATATGAACATTGGGATGCATATCTTTTCAATTTAGTGTTTTTGTTTTCTTTGGTTAAGTACCTAGAACTGGAATTGCTGGATTGTAGGGCAGTTATATTTTTAATTTTTTGAGGAAATTTCACACTGTTTTCTACAGTGGCTGCATCCTATTTACACTCCCACCAAGAGTGTACTAGGGTTCCCGTTTCTCCATATCTCGGCAAACAACTGAAATTTCTTGTCTTTCTGATGATAATGACTCTGAAGGGTGTGAAGGGTAACATCGCATTGTTGTTTTGATTTACATTTCCCTGATGTTTAATGACACTGAGCATCTTTTCTTATGCCTGTTGTTCATCTGTATGTCTTCTCTGGAAAAACAGTTACACAAGTCCTCTGCCCATTTTTAAAAATCAAATTGTTTGCTTTTTTGATATTTATTTGTATGAGTCTTATACGTTAGCTGTTAACCCCTTACCAGACACATCATTTGTATATATCTTCGTCAATTCAGTAGGTTATCTTTTTATTTTTTTGATGGTTTCCTTCATTATGCAAAATCTTTTTAGCTTGATTTGGTCCCATTTGTTTATTTTTAACTTTTTTGTTGTTGTTGTTACCTGAGGAGACAAATCCAAAACATATTGCTAAGATGGATGTCAAAGCAAGTACTGCTATGTTTTCTTCAAAAAAATCTATGTTTTCAGGTATTTAAGTCTTTAATTCCTCTTGAGTTCTTAATTGCATTATCCACATGGATATAAAACAGTCATCCACTTTATCCACTCAGGCAGTGGTTATCATATTTTTTTAATTTTATGACTCATACATTTAAAATTGAGAACTGTTGTAGATTTTCCATATTTATAATTTTTCCAACTAATGTGTTTTCCACATGTACATTTTTAAACTCCAACTTTAATCTCTGATGTTCTAAACAAAATCAAAGATAAATGACAGTCAGTTTAATTTCTGTCAATGTAAGCAGCATAGTCAGTACAATTTTTCATGTGCATAAGTCTTTGGAATTGAACTAATATGTATATAAGTACAATGATGTGTTCAGTGCAAAGCTAATAATGAACATTCTATCATGGACTACAGTGTGCTCAAACTGAATTGGAATGAACAATAAATTATTGGTGGCCAGTATGCTGCTGAAGATGGTCTTCTGGAGTCAAGATCAGTCAAATGCTATCTAAAAAAATAACATTGTAATCCAGATGAAATAGCCTTGTAAGTATGTAAGGAATGGTACAGAGGTGCACAAATACAGTGTATTTGATTTTAATTTTTTTAAACAAGATTAAATTTAAATCTCTAGTTAGTAAACCCCATAATGAAAAGTGAAAAAAGAAAAGAAAATAGGAGCTAAAATTCTAGTAAATGAATTAAATTGTTTCTTCCTTGTGGATATACTGGGCACTGGAGAAGAAATCAGTACAGCTTTCTTGGTGAAATAGCTGAAAATTATCTGAAAATACCCTAGCAATCCATTAAGAGCTTTTATTGTTTACAAAAAGTCTACTAATTTTGCTAAAATAATATTTAACCTACCCCCCAACAATCGAATTTTTGGCCTGATAGCATGAGGAGCTATGCATAGCCACTTTCCAGTGAAAGAGGTGAAAATTACTTAGAGAGGAAAAAACAATTTGAGGTCTCTGGAAATGGTCCTAAGGTAATACAGCAAATTAAGCATCATTTATCCAAAGAAACCTTTAAATATACTGTAAAAAAAACAAGAGTCTATTGTCTTTGAACCAGACTGCAACCCTCCTTCCTTCTTCTCAGATGATCTGCTTTTTGTCTCTTTACATTCATTTGCATTTTCCAGGACTTAAACAATAGGAGTTCTAGTAACTATACCATTCATGTAATATGCATTGAGTATTCTTTTTTTTTAATTTTAAGTTTTACTTCATTTTACTTTACAATACTGTATTGGTTTTGCCATACATTGACATGAATCCACCATGGGTGTACATGAGTTAGAGTGGCCTGCCTTTTGAAACTCTGTGGATTGACTTATCAAAATAGTAGTTAAGGACAGTATCATTTTTTGAAGCAACATGTTTAGGTCACCATATATAGAGAATTTTGTTATCTTTAATAAACCTGGTTGGAGGGAAAAAGTCATGCAAATAAGAGCATACATAATATACATTTTTGTGACTGGCTTATTTTTTAATTTTTTTTATTATTTTTTTAATTTTTATTTTTTGTTTAATGCTTATTCCATTTCACAGCACTGCATTGGTTCTGCCATACATTGACATGAATTAGCCACAGGTGTGGACGATCTCCCCATGTTAAAGCCCCCTCCCACCTCCCTTCCCTGCCCATCCCCCCGGTTCATCCCATACACCGGCCCCAAGCATCCTGTATCCTGTATTGAACATAGACTGGTGCTTCATCTCCCATATGATTGTATACATGTTTCGTTGTCCTTCTCCCAGATCTTCCCACCCTCTCCCTCTCCCTCTGAAGCCAACAGTCCGTTCTATACCTCTGTGTCTCTTATATTGTCTCACTTTTTTTAATTAAATATTTTTATTTTTATTTTTTGCCATTCAGTATGTGGGCTCTTTATTCTTTGACCAGGGATCATATCCATGTCCCCTGCACTGGAAGCACAGAATCTGAACAACTGGACTAGCAGGAGTTTCCATGATTTGTTTCTTTAACTCAATATATGAATTTTCAGACACATCCAAGGAAGTATTATCACTTAATTTTTTTTTTTTTGGTCACATAGCATTCCATCAAATACATATGCTGTACTTTGTTTATCCTTTCACAGGGGCATTTAGATTGCTTTTAGCTTTTGACTACAATGAATAAAGCTCCTATTATCATTTATGTAAAATTTTTAAGTGGACTTTTTCTTTCATTTGCCTTAGGTAAATTTCTGAATGAAATGACTAAGCCATAAAGTAGATATGCACTCAAAGAGACACAGATGTATAGAACAGTCTTTTAGACTCTGTGGGAGAGGGAGAGGGAGAGGGTGAGATGATTTTGGAGAATGGCATTGAAACATGTATAATATCATATATGAAATGAATCGCCAGTCCAGATTCGATGCATGATACTGGATGCTTGGGGCTGGTGAACTGGAATGAGTCAGAGGGATGGTATGGGGAGGAGGGAGGGAGGGGGGTTCAGGATGGGGAACACGTGTATACCTGTGGTGGATTCATGTTGATGTATGGCAAAACCAATCCAATATTGTAAAGTAATTAACCTGCAATTAAAATAAATAAATTTATATTCAAAGTTTATATTCAAAAAGACATTTCCAAAAATTTCCCAATGCTTTTTTAAAACCTTTAAAAATGTCTAGCCATTCTAGAAGGTGTATACTGCATTATATATCTGTTCTACAAGGCATATACTACAATTCCTCCGTTGAATAAACATTTAGATTCTTTTCAGGTTTCTTGTTTTAATTTGGAAAATGCAATAAAAATCCTTCTAAATATATCATAATGCATGTATAAGAACTGTACTTGGGACAGATTTGTAGAGGCATAATAAGTATCAGCTCAATATATGTGGAGAATTGAAAGTTAATTCTATATTATAGTGGGTTTCCCTGGTGGCTCAGTAGTAAGGAATCTGCCTACCAGTGCAGGAGACACAGGTTAAATCCCTGAGTCAGGAAGATCCTCTGGAGAAGGAATGGCAACCAACTTCAGTACTCTTGCCTGGGAAATCCCATGGATTAAGGAGCCCGGTCATAAAAAGTCAGAACTTGGTTATTGAACAACAACAACAAATATACCAATTTCTTCTCAAAAAAGCTTATTAAAATGTCTTTCCCTTCCAGTTCTAGCTATAGCAAACTAGTTCAGAGCAGGGCAAACTTCCCACCAGGAAGAACTGGAAAATGAGATACAGTTTTAAAAATCTTATTAAACACATTGAAGAGGAATCAAGGGAGCCACCATGTCTAGAAAGTCATTTCATCTCTTTGAGAACACCTAGATAGGAGACTTATTGAGAAAATCCCCCACATTATACAACTGTTCATTCTTTTGAAATATCCTGTTCACCAATGGAAGAAAGTATAATATGTACTCCATATTTTCCTAGCGATTACGTTTTTGAGTTCAAATAAACACTGGATTTCTCCCTTAACCCATGGGAGAAGAGAATATGTTATGAATCCAGAATCTGCTACTTCCGAGCTCTTGAATAATTGACCAATTCCTTCAACTCCCCGAATCTCATCTTTCTGACTTTAAAAATATGGGTAGTGTTATTTAAGGGGTTTTCCTGCTCTCTAACAAAGTTATTAAGAAGAAATATGAGATATAATGCTTTAAAAGTTCTTACCCTAAGAATAGTGGCCACTCAGATATTGCTCTACTTCCTCTTCAGTTTTCTAACTTCGTTTGACTTTGTTCAAAATGATTTTAGGCCTTCTTCTTCTCTGCAGGGCAGTGAGCTGGACATTATTGCTTTATTGTTTCAGCTGCTTAGGAAGGAGATAAGTTAAATACCTGCGAGGCTTAGTTGCTTTCACTACAAGAAGCCAGCTTACTCATTCTTGGTGGGGAGTCCATTTCCTGGGTCAATAATGGATTCAGCTTCCCCTAGATGTAGTCATTTGCCACAGGTCTGAGGTAGACGGACTTTGATGCCAGAAGCTCAATTTTCTGCTTTCATGGTGTGACTTCAGGTGGTGATTTTGCCTTTTTTTTCTTTTTTTTACTTTGTAACTTGAGATTGTGGAGTCAGAGCATATATATACATCTAGCAGGGTGTAGAAACATACTTATGCTCACTGTGTGTAGCAGGTAATGGTACAACAAACATTTCTTGAACTCTCACAACTGTGAGAACATTAGGAAGCTTCAGGGTTTCTTTCAGACCCTTCTAACTAGTCCAGGAAGTATACTGTCCACTTATCTTGCAACTCTACATTTTCTGCTAAAACCTTCAGGTAGCCAATGTTTCCTGGGACCCTGAGGGATTTTCCAAGGAATCTGAGTCCACAGCCAATGCTAGTAGTCCACTCTTAAGCAAATTATTGTCTTGCACCTTTCTATCTCCATCTCAAGGATACATGTGCACACAGTTGTCCTTTGCACAAAGCTTTATTGAAGGCATTGGGATCCCATATTCATTGACGGAGCCAATAAGGGCCAAGAAATTAAATTGTTTGGTCCATTTTTAGTTGCTGTATTTCCAAAGCTTGTCACTTTTTTTTTAAAACTATATTCCTTTGATATACTTTCTCCACTTTCACCTTTCCAAGAACAACTCACCTTCTATTCTTTTAAATACCAACTTCTATCCCTACATTATTCCAGATAATTACAATAATTACCATCTTGATCTAAGAAGACTCAACCAAAATTCTCATGTTCCATCAGTAAGTTTGAAATAAAAATTCATTTTTTATTTGAAAATGTATACTACACAGTACATATAATAACTATACTCCAATCACTCTACTGAATTAATTATAGTTTCTGACCTGCTTTAGGGGAAGAAGTTCACTACGTGGAGATTCAACTTTGTTTTCCAGGACTTCCTTTCCTTTTTTTTTTTTTAACTCTAAAATGGTCTTATGTTTTCACTCTTCCTGTTCTCTAGTAAATCTTTAATTAAAATTTATGTTTGTTTTGTTTTAAAATCAAGAGAACACTGTGGACGAATGTCACTGAAAAGTCCTATAGTAGGAATGGAATTTAGGAAAGAAAAAAAAATCCAAATATATCTTCTTTAAAATTTGGAGAAATACTTCCTTAAATGAAGGTTGAAACTAAAGTATTGAAATCATTTGAAAATCTTCTGGGTGAAAATAAGAATAGTATAATGTGAAGCTTGCTACATATAAGTTAATTTAGTTGTCATTGTTATTTGAAGCCAAATTAGCTTAAATTTTAGAAGCAATATGAACACACGGTATAAGACTCTGGAGGAGACTGCTTACCTAGAATTCCTGTACTTTCACTTAATAGTTATTTGACAAGTGTTGGATGTCCCCATGTCTTTGTCACTTGATTTCTCCATTTATTCAAACAAAATTATATGAGAAGCTATGACATACTGTTTGTTTGTATTTTTTTCTGCAGATAAAATAATTTAATGAACATAAAGTATATAAAACACTACCTAGCACACAGGATAGGGTCAATAGATATTCAGTTCAATTCAGTTCAGTCACTCAATTGTGTCTGATTCTTTGCGACCCCATAAATCGCAGCACGCCAGGCCTTCCTGTCCATCACTAACTCCCGGAGTTCACTCAGACTCACGTCCATCAAGTTAGTGATGCCATCCAGCCATCTCATCCTCAGTCGTACCCTTCTCCTCCTGCCCCCAATCTCTCCCAGCATCAGAGTCTTTTCCAATGAGTCAACTCTTCGCATGAGGTGGCCAAAGTACTGGAGTTTCAGCTTTAGCATCATTCCTTCCAGAAATCCCAAGGTTGATCTCTTTCAGAATGGACTGCATGGATCTCCATGCAGTCCAAGGGACTCTCAAGAGTCTTCTCCAACACCACACTTCAAAAGCATCAATTCTTCGGTGCTCAACCTTCTTCACAGTCCAACTCTCACATCCATACATGACCACAGGAAAAACCATAGCCTTGACTAGACAGACCTTAGTCAGCAAAGTAATGTCTCTGCTTTTAAATATGCTATCTAGGTTGGTCATAACTTTTCTTCCAAGGAGTAAGTGTCTTTTAATTTCATGGCTGCAGTCACCATCTGCAGTGATTTTGGATACTAAGTATAGTTTAGAGAGAGAAGGAAAAAAAGAATACTACAGAACTCATTGACAATAAGAACATAGTCCGATTTGTTGATATTGGTCATTTAAATGTGATTCTCAATGTGAAATATTATTAGATTTTTTCAAGTTTATGTAAATGTATGAGAAGAGGAAATAAAGGAAGGTACAGTAAAGATGATATCTGTGTTTCTATTTTTTGTATCTGAGTATCACAAAATTTTGTTAGTAGCAATATGACTGTGATCTTTATCTATTGCACATCTCTATAATTTCCCTGAGTCTGCTTTCATTTAAAAATGTGTAGTGCATGGTTATATATAATCACATGAATGGTGCCTAAACAATTCCCATTAAAAATGTTTTTATTATTTTCTTTCTGTGTTGCCTTTCCTTCAGATATAACTTTGGAACTCTACTGTGTTAGGAAAAGTTCTTTAGAGTTTAGATGTGGGGCATATTCCCATTTGAACTTTGATAATATCTAAGCTTCTAAGAACAAAGCTAGTAGAGGTGATGGAATTCCAGTTGAGCTATTTCAAATCCTGAAAAATGATGCTGTGAAAGTGCTGCACTCAATATGCCAGCAAATTTGGAAAACTCAGCAGTGGCCACAGGACTGGAAAAGGTCAGTTTTCATTCTAATCCCAAAGAAAGGCAATGTCAAAGAATGCTCAAACTACCACACAATTGCACTCAACTCACATACTAGTAAAGTAATGTCCAAGCCAGGCTTCAGCAATACATGAACCGTGAACTTCCTGATGTTCAAGTTTGTTTTAGAAAAGGCAGAGGAACCAGAGATCCAATTGCCAACATCCACTGGATCATCGAAAAAGCAAGAGATTTCCAGAAAAAAAAAAAAACATCTATTTCTGCTTTATTAACTATGGCAAAGCCTTTGATTGTGCAGATCACAATAAACTGTGGAAATTTCTGAAAGAGATGGGAATACCAGACAACCTGACCTGCCTCTTGAGAAACCTGTATACAGGTCAGGAAGCAACAGTTAAAACTGGACATGGAACAACAGACTGGTTCCAAATAGGAAAAGGAGTACTTCAAGGCTGTATATTGTCACCCTGCTTATTTAACTTCTACACAGAAGTCCTCATGAGAAACAATGTCCTCGAAGAAGCACAAGCTGGAATTAAGATGGTCGGAAGAAATATTAATAACCTCAGATATTCAGATGACACCACCCTTTTGGCAGAAAGTGAAGAAGAACTAAAGAGCCTCTTGATGAAAGTGAAAGAGGAGAGTGAAAAAGTTGGCTTAAAGCTCAACATTCAGAAAATGAAGATCATGGCATC
>SJYC01142015.1:0-10998 GCA_006408675.1 Madoqua kirkii
ACTGAAGTGACTCAGCAGCAGCAGCAATTAGGCAATAGTTAATAAATACTGGAGTAGAGTTAAAAAGATGAGCAATAGAATAGAAAAATCTCTCCTACCTAGTTGATCCAGGTTGCATACTATGATAGCTACTTAAAATATAACAGAAATAGGAAGCTGTTCCTTGGACAGAGAACCTGAAGCAGATGAGACTGATGCATAAAAGCCTTGACTTAAACATTGTTATTTCAGAATGTGTAATATAGATTAAGACATAGTAAGTTAACCCTAAATGTGATAAGAATGATGACTGTTAACAAAGGCTATAAACATAGTAGAGTAAACACTGTTTTATATCCAGAAATTCCTGTATGTAGAAAATCCTTTTCTACGCACCAGAGTCAGAGAAGCTAGATGGTTCTCCCTGGGGAACATATTCCCGTCCACACTGTTCACAGCTGTGGACGACCGGTGCATCCGCATTTGCAGGCATATTTCTGTGGAGGTTTAGTTGACACCTATATTCATTATTTATTTTACAGTTTCATTTTGGTATACTTTTTGGATTTATGAATGCAGTTGTTTCTTAAAACTCATTTTAACTTGAAAATCTGTTTTGATTTTCCCTATTTTACTTAGTGGGGTATATACATATATATGAGAGTGTGCTTAAATGTTAATAACGTACTTGCATACTTATCAAAATTTCCCATTAGAATCCATAGTGGAAAACAAATACTGTTTCTACCAATGTATATTTTTCTGTTGGTTTAAGAGGAGAAGATGTTTGACAGCTTTACCTCCTTCCTCCAGATTTAAACCCAGAGATTGCCCAGGAGAGTGTATTGATTTGGAATATGTGTTTTTGTTTTCAGTTCTGCTCTGAGTCATAACTTAATAAAAATATTAAGTTACAGTCTGTTATATTAAAATTCATCAGCCAGATGTTAGATGAAATGTCCACACTGTAGTCTCTGATCACTGTCACATATATAATTCCTTTTTTGTGTTGATTTGTAGAGTAGCTTTACAGTAGAAACACCAGTAAACAACTTTTATACTATTAAAAGGCTTTTTTCCTTCTTAAATGTTTTAATTGTTCCATAGTGTTTTGCCCACTGAAGAAGCTTTTTATGGACCTTGCAACTTTGTTGCTAGCTTGAGGTTGATAATTGTGGTTGTACTGTTCACTGTATGTAGAAATAGTATGAATATGATTTACATAGATTGTTCAGTTTTTAATATTAGCCATAGAACTGGTTAGTATCTCAGTAGTTTCATGAAACGTTTCCTGTATTCTAATCTATTTTGAGAAATTTTGTGTATTTTTTTTTTAAATTGTGTCTTATAGTTCAAGTTTGTAGATTTTAATAAGCAACAATTTTTAAAGATGTGATGATCTTCCAACTAATATTTATCTGTCTTTCACGACCACACAAACTGCATCTTTAAATCCATGAATAAGTTTCCTTAAGTATCTTACTTTCATGGTTTTTTTCATGCTTAGTGATAAGGGGGAAGCACAAGAAAAATTTCAGTAGAATACAGTTTTTATTTTGTAAGCACTAATGCATTAAACTTGCTATACATTGAAGCAAATATATATTTTTATTTGAATTGTATATACAAATTGGATGTTATAACTAGTCGATTTTTTCATTGTGTTAGAGGTATTTTCACTGAACAAGGTCAACTGGTTACCTCAGTATTATAGCCAATATAGTCCAAGGGACCATTTCTCTCCAAGTCTTGTGTTGTATTTTACTATGTGAAGTCCTCGTTTCTGTGACTCTAAAAGCTATTGGTGAGGTGGGATGAGTGCACTTGCTTCCTGTGGCAATAAAGACTTTCTGTGCCTCACAAAAAAACAGACAAACAAACAAACAAACAAACCCTAAAAAGTTGAAATGTAAAAGAATACAAAGGCTTGAAATATAAGAGTTAACCAAACATCAAAGAAATCATCAAGTTATTCTTTACTTGAACATGCTTATTTTGGGGGGAAAGGTTAGTAACACTGACTTCATTAAATCTATTCGTGGAGATTATCGAATTTTGGAAATTACTGAAAATAGTCCTAGTCGGGCAGAAAGTCATTTGTCTTTGAAATTTCATGCTTTAGTTAAAATTTTCTCTTTAGCTTGGTAATTATGCATGCACACAATTATTGCTCCAAGTCTGCTCAGGGCAATCTGTCACTTTTTTTATATTCTAAGGATTTATTGCATAGTAGAAAATAGATATCGTCTCAGATTTCCATTTCCATAAAATCTTGACTGAAATATACATGTACATCATAGGATATTTCAGTTCTGATATTCAACACAGTTATCTTGTCTTTTATACCTCTCCTTTTATTTGGGGGGAATAGACACCTTGATATTGCCTACTTTCTATCTGTATTAACACAAGGTCAGATGAGATGCCCGAGACAGCATTTAGTGCCTTGAATCCACAATCACACCTAACAGGAATCCATCATTTAAAGCCTAAGAGAGTGACAGAATTTATTATCACTTTTTCTCAAATCCTAGCTTTATTTATTTTGTGAGCAGTCTAAAGAAAATAGCACAGTTAATGGGTAATTCAGTGAAGAATCACTTTTCAATTATGTAGGAAATAATTTGTTAGTGTCAGAATGTGGAAGTAGTGCAAATGCAGCCTGTTTTAAACAATCATTTTTTAAAATTAGATGACATGAGGAGTGATTGTGGTTGCTGGCTTAAAACGTTTTATTTGTCACAGTCACCGTGAGACTTCCCCCTTTTAAGGAGCTGGGGTTTCTAGGGCCATGTGACACAGTGTGGTTATCAGTAGTGGTGGGGTACCTACCAGGCTCCACACCTATCACAGGAATGTAGGTATTTGGCATATATTATATCTTCATTTTGAAGAACAAATATTCACAATTATACCCATGTTTATACACACAGACACTGGGAACCTAAATCCACCGATTTTCTTGGTCTTGAAAAATCCAAGAGTGATAGAGCCAGATCTGAGAAAAATTATGTGTCAGTTAGTTGCTCAGCAGTATAGAATCAACCTGCAATGCGAAATGGAACTTGGATGAGACCCCTGCAGGGGCAACCCACTCCAGATTCTTGCCTGTGAAATCCCACTGACAGAGAACCCTGGCAGACTACAGTCAATGGGGTCGCAAAAGAGTCAGACATAACTTAGTGACCAAACAACAACAATATATCAAACATGTGGATCAGTCCATGTCTGTGTCTCTGAGGAAGCTGCAATTTAACTGAGAAGAGGAGATAAGAAATGAAAAGCATCACCTAACACAGAAGATATAAACAAATTCAGGAAACATTTTTTAAAGGTATCTTGAACTAGTAGTAGAATGAATTCAGAGATGAACTAAGGTGTGTATGGTATATTAGTTTCCTATAACTTCCTAACAAATCTCCACAAAAATTAGTGGTTTGAACAACATAAACATATTATTTCACAGTTCTGTAGATTTAATCAAATATAGGGCTCACAAGGTTAAAGCAAAGTGTTAAAAAACCTACTTTCTTATCAGAGAATGGAAAATAATCTGCTTCCAAGATCACTCAGATTATTGTTAGTGGTAGGGATCTGCTCTAATGTGTTCTAGGAAGAGGCAGGGTTCTCACATTCTCCATCTCTTCACCATCTCCCTGAAGGAGCCTGAAGCTTATAGCGGGGAGGTTATAGGTTCTTCCTGTTGACTCTCTTCGTTTTTCACCATCTCTCCAATATCTGAAACTTCTGTGTCTGTGTCCCACGTTGCAGACCATCACATCGAGGTTCATTGTCATTTACATGATCTCTGTGTGGTGATCTTTATG
The DNA here is from genome assembly GCA_006408675.1 of Madoqua kirkii. Lineage (NCBI taxonomy): Eukaryota > Metazoa > Chordata > Mammalia > Artiodactyla > Bovidae > Madoqua > Madoqua kirkii. The sequence continues at coordinate 3,807 of SJYC01142015.1, forward strand.
TTTGTTTTTAAAATTGTACCACTTCTTCCAAAATGGAATGGCAAACAAGCTTTAGAGAATAGATGAGAGTTTCTATATTTTCTAATACTTTTCTTTTACAGAAAAGTAAGTGTCTTACAACAAAACAAGATTCTCTCATTCTCTTCAATGAGATTATTTGACCTTCAAATCAAAATAATTTTATTTTGAACTTTTCATTTAGAACTTTACTTTCTACCACTTGTATTATAAAAATATTTCCATATGCCAAATAAAAATGTATATTCTGGTATTTAATATGATTTTACAAAATGACTTACCACATCTTCTTCTGTACCTACTTCTTAATGACAAGAATATGGAAATTACAGATCACAGATGAGGGTCAGAGATTTGATTCTTTTTTATTTACTGGACTATTGTGCTTGGTTAAGTTATTTAACATCATTGAGCCTCAAATTTCTCAACTGTGAAATGAGAATAATATATCCAGTCAACTGTATAGCCATGCAGACTAAATGAAATCATGTAAGTTTGTAAAAGCATTGCAGCACAAAACACTTCATAGTGTTGATTCTCTCTACTGACACTTCCATTTTAATTGTGTATATGTTTTATAGGAAGCTCTGCTGTTCAGTTAAAAAGATGAAAGATAGCGAGATTCTAATTCACACAGAGTATGTTAATAACCATTCATTAATGAAGCTTTGAAGACAATAGTGTAAGAAAATATTAGGGTAAATTTCAATATCTTCTTGCAATTTCCCATGTTGTCTGTATAATTAGATATGTTCTCAGAATGCAGTTATACATTTTGTAAATGACTTGTGAATGTCAGCTAATCTTGTTTTAATTAGAGCAAATAAGACTAATGTGAGGGAAAGTTTCAAACTTTAATGTTAAATTCCTTTCAAGTGTAAAGTGCAGTGGAAAAAAATCTTTTTTAAGTGAGAAAAGAGACAACTAATATAATGAATCATTGATCTCATGAGAGGAGAAGCATTTCTTTTTTGAAACACAAGAAAATAAATATTTTTAGACAGTTAACAGCCTCCTTTTGAGAAAGTGTATAAAGCCAAATTGCAAGTGGAAAAACATAAAGATAATGATCATTATATTAATAATAGCTCAGCTGCACTGAGGATGTCTTATGATGTACATATTTACCAACATGGTCCTACTGTTTCCTCAGCTTGAGTAAACATTGGACAAGATTCTAGGCCCTGTCTTCTCTTTTCTTAGATAATTTACTTTAGAAAACTTGGAACTGCCAATTTTGTTTCTGCCTCTTTGAGATGAAAATGTTTCAGAAATCCTCTTGCCAGATGCACAACCCAAGACTGTCTTATTTAAGGGCTTGGGCACCATCCCCTTGAAATATGATTATCAAGGAAGGCCATGTCCCAATCTCCCAGCTTCCCTGGAAGGTTAGAGGTTAGGGGTTGAACTTCAGTTGGCACCTTGCTTCAAGTTCTAAAACAACTTCCTGTCAGGAAGGTATTAGAGCATTCACTTCTTCGAGTAACACCAATTAGCAAAAAAAGAAAAAGAAAAAAAAAATTGTCTTGTGATTCCACCCCTTAAAACTCCCCAGTTGAGCTCAGACTGAGTTCCGTCATCTCTCTCCTAATGCAGTATCCTTGAATGAAGTCTTTCTTTCTTATTTAACTTTCTTATTGGCAGTTTCCTTAAGGGGCTTATAACACTTCTACCCTTCAAAAGTTTAATAATAATAATAATAAATATGGCTTAATCGGGGTTATATACGGGAAGCAAATTGTCATGACAGTCTGGGCAGCAGCCTGATACTCTCCAGCAAGACCCAAGAACGGTTCAAGTGTATTCTTGATTATTTCATTCCAAGCCTGAGCTCTGTTTGCAGCACCACAGTATTCCAATAACAATACAGAGAGGCAAGTGCAATTATCTTCATTTATAGATGAGGGAGCTAATAGACAGTGAGGTGAAAAGCATTTGTTAGAGATGACCAACAAGTTACAAGCCTAAATTCAAGCCTTATGTCTCTTTGTCTAAATCATGCTTTTATTTCACTTAAACTTCTTTCATAGAAGTAGGCAATATCAAGTCACCTTAGGGGGCACAAGCCACAAATGAGGAAACTAAGGGTCAAAGAGGTTGAGTGATTTTGCACAAGGTCTTCCAGCTCCTAGATGGCAGAGCTTATATGAGATCCCAGATCTTCTGAATCTGTCTGTTTTCAAATGATAATTAATAGAGGAACTGAAATATATGAAAATATATATGTCTTCCTAGTGAGAGTGGAGTTTGGGGACATTTGAGAGTTAATTGTTTCTTTGTTGAAGTAATTACCAATAAAAAACGTTCCCTGTGATAACCATCAGAGCTTCTGTTAGTATAATTTCTGAAGCTGATGGAGTTGTACATATTAGTCTTTATTTGTGGACAGAAGAAAGCCAATATAGGAAGAGGTAGAACCTTATCAATTAATTTTTAAACAAATTCTTATATCAGTCCAGGTTCTTCAGAGAGAGAAAATCAGTAGGAAGTGGGAAGAGAGAAGAGAGAGGAGGTTGAGAGGGAGGGAAGGAAGGAGGGAGGGGGGATGAAAGTTGATTAACTGATTGATTTTAAGAAATTCACTTAAGCAATTATGGAAGTTGCTGCTGCTACTGCTGCTAAGTCGCTTCAGTCGTGTCCGACTCTGTGCGACCCCATAGACGGCAGCACACCAGGCTTCACCGTCCCTGGGATTCTCCAGGTAAGAACACTGGAGTGGGTTGCCATCTCCCTTTCCAACGCATGAAAATGAAAAGCGAACGTGAAGTCGTTCAGTCGTGTTTGACTCTTCACAACCCTATGGACTGCAGCCTACCAGGCTCCTCCATCCATGGGATTTTCCAGGCAAGAGTACTGGTTTGGGGTGCCATTGCCTCCTCCAATTATGGAAGTTAAGAGATTCAAAATCTGCAGGGTTGGCCAGTAGACTGAAGACACAGAGAAGGGTTGATGCTGCCTTTCAAGTCCCAAGGCCATCTATGAGCAGAATTCATTCTTTCTGAGAGTCCTATTTTTTTTTTTTCCTATTAAGGCCTTAAATTGACTGGATGAGGCCCACCTATATTACAGAAGATAATATGTTTTTTATCTAACGTCTTTTGATATAAGTGTTAGCCTCAACTAAAAAACATCAGAAACACCTTGAATAATGTTTAGATATCTCAGTACTGTGGGCTAACCAATTGTATACATAAAATTAATCACATAACCATATACCATGAGTCATTCATTGTATTTATGGTAAACTTCAAAGATGAAAAAAGTGGTTATACATACATGTATAACTGATTCAATTTTCTATACATCTGAAACTAATATAATGTTGTAAATCAACTATGCTCCAATAAAATTTAAAAAAAATTAAAACAAAACCAACAGATTATGTTGATAACTCTATTCCCAATGAAATGCCACAGTGTTGCTGTCCTTGGTCCTTTCCATATTTTTAACTCCCTACTCTTGACAGTGAGAAACTGGTTTCCATTATCCAAAGTATAGTCATTTCTCTGCTGAAAATTTGAATGTACAAAAAGTGGTTTCAGAAGTACTATTGTCTCTGCCAAAAAAAAAAAAAAAGCTATTATGTACTTGAGTGTTGCTAGAGGATGAACAGGGAAGGTGTCATAGTTGGGATAGGGTTTAGCTTGAAACTGGATGAAGAATGAATCTTTTCTAAGGCAAAACAAATAAATAGGTCCTCCCAATTAGAGAAAAACTTTTTTGATGAGCAGAGATTTGAATGAGTATTACATACTGGAGAAAAGAAAAGTGAAGGTTGCTCAATTGTATCTGGCTCTTGGTGACCCCATGGACTATAGCTCTCCAGGCTCCACTGTCCATGGAATTCTTCAGGCCAGAATACTGGAGTGGGTAGCCATTCCCTTCTCCAAGGGATCTTCCCAACCCAGGAATAGAACCCAGGTCACCCACATTTCAGGCGGATTCTTTACTGATTGAGCTCCACAGAAGCCCACATAGGAGAAGCTACAGATAAAAAATATATATAAAGTGTAAGTGCCAAGAGAGGAATTGAAATTCAAAGACAGGTAGGAGCTAGATTGCAGATGACTTCCTGAGCTGTGCAAAGCCTCCTGCAGCTCATCCTATGTGCCATGAGAAAACAAAAGAGTTTGTCAAAAGTCTTCTCTTGGCCAATTTTAGGCACACAGAATCATTAAAGTCAGAGAATAGGATGGGCTTGTGACAAACATGTCCTGTGAATTCTGTAGGATTTTCTGGCTGCATGACTATCTTCTCATATTAAAGATACCCAAGCATCCTTCAGGCAGACTCCAAATCCTTTTCTGTATTCTTTTAAGCTAATTGTGTTCAAGCTACAATTCTCTCCATTGGAACTATCTCTTTGCCTTGGATTTTTTTGTGAAATCAAATCACCAAAATGAACAGTGCAAATAATTGTGGTTAAATGGCTATATGTGAGTGGATGGGGCAAGAGATCACTCTCCTCAGTTTAGCATACTAAAAGTCACTTGCATGGTATAAGCTTGAGTATTATTTAAACTTCAACACTTCAAAACCTTGGGCAAGTCACCTCTCTGGGCTTCACATTCATTGCCTTCAAAATTGAGACAGAAATCGCTACTTGGCAAGTTACTATGGAGAATTAAAAATAAAAAACATATTTAGCATAAGATTTGTTGCACAATATTCATCCTATGGTCCTAGACAGCATGTTAAAATCAGAGACATTACTTTGCAAACAGAGTCATCTGCTCAAGTCTATGGTATTCCCAGTAGTCATGTAGGGATGTAAGAGCTGAACTATAAAGAAAGCTGAGTGCCAAAGAATTGATGGTTATAAACTTTGGTGTTGGAGAAGACTCTTGAGAGTCCCTTGGACTGCATGGAAATCCAACCAGTTCATCCTAAATGAAATCAGTGTTGACTATCAATTGGAAGGACTGATGCTGAAGCTGAATCTCCAATATTTTGGCCACCCGATGTGAAGAACTGACTCACTGAAAAAGACCTGATGCTGGGAAAGATTGAAGGCAGGAGGAGAAGGGAACAACAGAGGATGAGATGGCTGGATGACATCACTGACTGAATGGACATGAGTTTGAGTAACTCTGAGAGTTGGTTACGGACAGGGAGGCCTGGCATGCTGCAGTCCATGGTGTTGCAAAGAGTCGGACATGACTGAGCAACTGAACTGAACTAATTCATCCTACAATATAATCTTTCTGGCCAGATCTTTGAAAAACTATCTGTTATACAATTTGCTCTCTAATACTGAACATTTTACAGCTGAGTCCACCCTGACATCTTACCCTTCAGTGTTAATCCATTAGATCTACAGTCTAATTGGTTAACTCTTCTTATAAATAAACTTTTATATGCAGTCCTACCTTCTCCAGGAAGCCTTCCAGACTTCCTAGATTGCTTCCTCACTTTATGATCACTGTTTGTTTACTCCAGCACCACTGAAGGAAGAGACTTTTAGAGCTATGGATTTAATTTTACTTTCCTATAAATTTATGAGTAATATAACATATGGTGGCAAGAGAGTTCCAGAAAAACGTCTATTTCTGCTTTATTGATTATGTCAAAGCCTTTAACTGTGTGGATCACAACAAACTGGAAAATTCTGCAAAAGATGTGAATACAAGACCATACTGAAAAAGAGCATGTAGGCCCAGAAGCAACAGTAAGAACTGGACATGGAAAAACAGACTGGTTCCAAATTGGGAAAGGAGTATGTCAAGGCTGTATATTGTCACCCTGCATATTTAACTTATATGCAGAGTTCACTTAGGTTCAGTCATTCAGTTGTGTTTGATTCTTTGAGACCCCATGGACTGCAGCAGGCCAAGCTTGCCTGTTCATCACCAACTCCCAGAGTTCACTCAGATGCATGTCCCTTGAGTCAGTCATGCTATGCAACCATCTCACCTTCTGCCATCCTTTCTCCTGCCTTCAATCTTTCCCAGCATCAGGGGCTTTTTCAGTGAGTCAACATTTCGAATCAGGTGGCCAAAGGATTGGGGTTTCAGCTTCAGCATCAGTCCTTCCAATGAATATTCAACACTGATTTCCTTTAGGATGGACTGGTTGGATCTCCATGCAGTCCAAAAGACTCTCAAGAGTCTTCTCCAACACCACAGTTCAAAAACATCAATTCTTTGGCACTCAACTTTCTTTACAGTCCAACTCTCACATCCATACATGACTACTGAGAAAACCATAGCCTTGACTAGATGGACTCTGTTTGCAAAGCAGTGTCTCTGCTACTTAATATGCTGTCTAGGTTGGTCATATCTTTTCTTCCAAGAAGTGAGCATCTTTTAATTTCATGGCTGCAGACACCATTTGCAGTGACTTTGGAGTCCAAAAAAACCCCCACAAAAACGTCTGTCATTTTTTCCACTGTTTCCCCATCTATTTACAATGAAGTGTGGGACCAGATGCCACGATCTTAGTTTTCTTCATGTTGAGCTTTAAGCCAACTTTTTCACTTTCCTCTGTCACTTTCATCAAGAGTCTCTTTAGTTCTTCGCTTTCTGCCACCAAGGTGATGTCATCTGTATATCTGAGGTTACTGATATTTCTCTCAGCAATATTGATTCCAGCTTGTGCTTCATCCAGCTCGTTTCTCATGATGTACTCTGTGTATAAGTTAAATAAGCAGGGTGACAATATACAGCCTTGACATACTCCTTTCCGGATTTGGAACCAGTCTGTAGTTCCATGTCCAGTTCTACCTGTTGCTTCCTGACCTGAATACAGATTTCTCAAGAGGTAGGACAGGTGATATGGTATTCCCATCTCTTTAATAATTTTCCGCAGTTTACTGTGATCCACACAGTCAAAGGCTTTGGTATAATCAATAAAGCAGAAATAGATGTTATTCTGGAGCTCTCTTGCTTTTTCAATAATCCAATGGATGTTGGCAATTTGATCTGTGGTTCCTCTGCGTTTTCTAAAACCAGCTTATCTGAACATTTGGAATTTCATGGTTCATGCACTGTTGAAAACATTCTGACGAAATATGGTTCACTGGAGATGGGAATGGCAAACCACTTCAAAATTCTTGCCTTGAGAACTCCATGAACAGCATGAAAGCACAAAAATATAGGACACTGAATGATGAACTCCCCAGTTCTGTAGGTGCCCAATATGCTATTGGAGATTAGTGGAGAAATAACTCCAGAAA